>JAPYYJ010002483.1:0-12764 GCA_028533885.1 Nasua narica | reverse complement strand
GTTCCATTGATCTATGTGTCTGTTTTTGTGCCAGTACCATTCTGTTTTGACCACTATAGCTTTGTAGTATATCTTAAAGTCTGGGATTATGATACCTGCAGTTTTATTCTTCTTTTTCAAGATTGCTCTAGCTATTTGGGGTCTTCGTGGTTCCATACAAATTTTAAGAGTATTTGTTCTAGTTCTGTGAAAAATGCTGATCATATGGTTTTTATCCTTTTTCTTATTAATGTGATGTAACACACTGTTTGATTTCAAATATTGAACAACCCTTGTATCCCAGGAATAAATCCCACTTGATTGTGGTGAATAATTTTTTTAAGTATTGTTGGATTCAGTTTACTAATACTTTGTTGAGGGTTTTTGCATCTATGTTCATCAGAAATATTGGTACGTAGTTCTCTTTTTTCCTAGTGCCTTTATCTGGTTTTGGTATCAGGGTAATGCTGGCCTCATAGAATTAATTTGGAACATTTCCTTCCTCTTCTATTTTTTGGAATAGTTGAAGAAGAATAGATATTAAGTCTTCTTTAATTGTTTGGCAGAATTCAGGGTCACCCAGCTGGCTCAGTCAGTGGAGTGTGATTTTTTATCTCAGGGTTGTGGGTTTGAGCCCCACATTGGATGTAGAAATCACTTAAAATAAAATCTTAAAAAAAGTTTTTTAAAAAATAAATGTTTGGTAGAATTCAACTATGAAGCCATCTGGTCCTGGACTTTTGTTTGTTGGGATTTTTTTTTTACTGATTCAATTTCATTGCTGGTAAGTCTGTTCAAATTTTATTTTTTTCTGATTCAGTTTTGGTAGGCTATATGTTTCTAGGAACTTATCCTTTATTCTAGGTTGTCTGATTCATTGGCATATCATTTTTTTTATAATATTCCCTTATAAGCCTTTGTATTTCTGTACTGCCACTTGTTATTTCTCCTCTTTAATTTTTGATTTTATTTATTGAGTCCTCTCTCTATTTAAAAAAATTTTGTTCTTCCAAGAATACCATCAAGAAAGTAAAAAGACAACTCACAGAATGGGAGAAAATATTTGCAAATCACATATCTGATACAAGTCTTACCTCCAAAATATGTAAAAGACACTTATGATTCAACCAATAAAAAAAGTTTGGGATGCCTGGGTGGCTCAGCTGATTAAGCATCTGCCTTCGGCTTGGGTCATGATCTCAGGGTCCTGGGATCAAGTCCCATATCAAGCTCCTTGCTCAGCAGGGAGCCTGCTTCTCTCTCTCCCTCTGCCTGCTACTCCCCCTGCTTGTGCTTATTCTGTGTGTGTGTCAAATGGGTAAATGGAATCTTAAAAAAAAAAAAAAAAGAATTGAACAGTTGTTTTACCAAAGAAGATATACAGATAACAAATATATTGTATTAGTTTGCTAAGACTACCATAACAAAGTCCTCAGAATGGGGGTTAAGCAACAGAAATTTATTTCTTATAATTCCAGAGGCTGAAAGTCCAACATCAACAAACCTGTCAATAGGTCTGGTGTCTCTTCCTCTTCTTATGAGGACACCAGTCATGTTGGATTAGAGTCACATTCTAATGACCTTATTTAGTTTAATTATCTCTTTAAAGATCTTGTCTCCAAATATGGTTACATTTTGAGAATTTTGGGATTAGGACTTAAACATATGAATTTTAAGAGGCCACAACTCAGCTCATAGCACACATGAGAACATGCTCCACATCATTAGGGAAATACAAATTACAATTACAGTGAAATACCACTACACACCTATTAAAATGGCTAAAATGGAAAGACTGATCATAACAGGTCTTGGTGAGATGTAGAAAAACTGGAATTCTCACATACAATTGGCAGGAATGTAAGTTGCATAAGCCCTTTTAAAAAATATTTTATTTATTTGAGAGAGAGAGAGCACGCACAGCAGAGGGGTGGGCAGTGGGCAGTCTCCCTCTGACTTTTCAGCAGAAAGTCAGAAAGAAACAGACTTTCTGCTGAGTGGAGAACCTGATGCAAGACTTGATCCCAGGAACCTGGGATCATGACCTGAGCTGAAGACAGACACTTAAAACTGAGCCACCCAGGCACCCTGTATAAACCCTTTAGAAAACAGTTTTCCAGTTTCCTAAGAAGTTAAACATACACCTACCATATGTACTTCTAGGTATTCACCCAAGAGAAATGCCTGCATGTGTCCATACAAGGACTTGTATACTAATGTCCATAGTAGCTTTATCAGCAACAGCCAAACACTTCAAACAACCGAAATGCTCACCAGCGGGTGAATGGATAAGCAAATTATGGTATTTCCATACAATAGAATATTACTCAGCAATAAAAAGGAACTACTGATGCAACAACAGAATAGATGAATCTCAAAATAATTATGCTCAGTGAAAAATGACAGATCAAAAAAAAGTACATACATAGTGTATGATTCCACTTACAAAATTCTAAGAAATGCTAACTAATCTTTAGTGACAGGAAGCACAGGGGTGGTTGCCTAGGACAGGGATACAGCAAGATGAGGGGCCCAAAAGGGATGAACTATAAATAGTCACAAGGAAGCTGTCAGGGGTGACAGATGTAGTCATAACATTGGTGGTAGTGATCGTTTTACAGGTATATACATATGTCAAAATTTATCAAATTTTCTACCTTAAATATGTGCACTTTATGTCAATTTTACCGTTAAAAGCCATATATATACACAAATGTATATATGTCTATATACACATACATATGGCAAGGAATAAATCATTCTGATATTGAGTTAATGGTCTCCCAAATACTTCAGCTAAACCACCTTTTCCCATGCCAATCCATTCTTTACTCTCCTCCCAGAATAAACTATTTATTTTTATAATTTTTTAATTTTTAATTTTTTTAATTTTTAATTTTTTAAAAGATTTTTATTTATTTATTTATTTGACAGTGAGAGAGAGATCACAAGTAGGCAGAGAGAGAGGAAAGACACAGAGAGAGGGGGAAGCAGGCTCCCTGCTGAGCAGAGAGTCGGATGCAGGGCTTGATCCCAGGACCCTGAGGTCATGACCTGAGCCGAAGGCAGAGGCTTTAACCCACTGAGCCACCCAGGTGCCCCTAAACTTTTTAAAATATATGACATTCCAATAATTCTTTTTCTTAAAATTTTCAACTGCTCCTAGTGAATATAGATCTTAAGGAAACTTTTCTTAATCTCATCTCATCTTCCTTTCTAGGCTCATCTCTTTCTGGTCCCCTTCAAGAGTTTTCTATACCTGCTAAATACATTCCTCATTTAGTCTGTGAATATTCACTTTCTCCTGCTTAGAATGTCTTTACCCTTCTTTTTTTTTTTTTTTTTTTAAGATTTTATTTATTTATTAGAGAGAGACTGAGAATGAGAGGGGAGAAGGTCAGAGGGAGAAGCAGACTTCCCACAGAGCCGGGAGTCCGATATGGGACTCGATCCCGGGACTCCGGGACCATGACCCCAGCCGAAGGCAGTCGCCCAACCAACTGAGCCACCCAGGCGCCCTGTCTTTACCCTTCTATGACCTGCCCCAACTTCTGAGCCTAGAGAATTTCTATTCAGTCTTCAAGACCCATTTAAAATAGCATATCCTATGTGAAGTGAAGCCTTTCCCATTTCCTCCAAACCTTCTCTTTCTCTCCTCATTGTTCTTAAGATTCTTGACTCTTTTTAATAGCTTTCTATTGTAAAGTTTATTTTTTTATTGAAACATAATTGAAATACAAGCTATTAGTTTCAAGTCTATAATATGGTTCCATATTGGTACATATTGTAAAACAATCACAACAATAAGTCTAGTTAACCTCATCACCATATATAGTTAAAATTTTTTTTCTTGTGATGAACTTTTAAGATCGACTCTTCTAGCAACTTTCAAATATGCAACATGTTATTATTAAATATAGTCACTGTTTGCTTTTGTATCTGTCATCTTCACTAAGAAAGACATTGTGTCTTCTAGTTTTTCCAGAGCTCAGCACAGTACCTGATACATAGTAGCAATTCAGTAAATGTTAAATGAATGAAAGCACATTCATTGGTGATTATCTATAGTTTTCATATATTTTATGATGTTTTAGCACTTTTAATAATAAAACAATTAGCTTTAATATGGTATTTGTAGAATCTCCCAAAATAGACACATAAATATTCTATGCATATACTGAAAGTCAGTTTTATGAAACTGGTAAAATAAAATGATTTTGTGCTATATTTAGGACTTACACCACAAACCAACTATCAGATGGTCAAAAATTTGCCAAAGAAATTCTGAAGATCACCTAGTAAGAAAAGATAAAAAGAGGGCGCCTGGGTGGCTCAGTTGTTAGGCGGCTGCCTTCGGCTCAGGTCATGATCCTGGAGTCCCTGGATCGAGTCCTGCATCGGGCTCCCTCCTCAGCGGGGAGTCTGCTTCTCCATCTGATCTCTTCCTATCTCTCATTCTCTCTCTCTCTCTCTCAAATTAAAAAATAAATAAAATCTTAAAAAAAAATTGAAAAGATAAAAAGAGAGATGTGGTTAATTCATCCTTCAGACTAAAGGGTATATTCTCATTTTGACGTTCAGCGATTTATATATGCAACTCCCATTAATGCTAATGGGAATTGTGCACATAAATTCTCACAAACTGAAATGAGAACACATCCCTAAATGTGCAAACCAGGGATACATGAAGATGCTATAATTTCAAAGCCTAAAAAACTAAGCCCATAATTAAAACATGTGGATCTCTTGGTAGCAGCAGATTGAGTTGCTAACACACAGGCCCAGTTCATCACAGTATACCTACAGCCTTCCAACCTCTACCAGTCCTGGAAGGCAGCAGGTGCTGGTGAACAGGAGACTGCCTTGACCAGGGGAAAGGTCAGTCTGACAGAAACTTCATCTGGAGAAGGGGAAAAGGCAATGGCAAGGTAGAGTACTGCCTGGGGAAGTTGAAAACCTGCCAAAGATCCTTTTTCTCCTGTTCCTACTGTCTTTCTTAGTCCTTTCACTTGACAGTTATATCTGCTTAGAAGAGGATTTCTGATTCTAATTCCTTTGAATGAGAACCAAGTAATCTGTTCTGTAAGAGGCTATTTGAAAAGCTGATTTGCTCATAACATACCATTAAATATGCTCTGTTGGGGAGAATCAACTGGTATTTCTGAAAATCCAAAATAAATATAAGGTGAATACAAGTATATGATTTCAGGGGTGGCTAGGGTGGTTCAGTCAATTGGGCAATTGCCTCTTGATTTTGGCTCAGGTCATGATCTTAGAGTCGTGGGATCAGCTCTGTGCCAGGCTCCACGCTCAGTGGGGAGTCTGCTTGAGATTCTCTCTCACTCTCCCTCTGACCCTCCTCCCTGCTCATGTGCCTCTTTTTCCTTCTAAAATAAATAAATCTTGGGGCGCCTGGGTGGCTTAGTGGGTTAAAGCCTCTGCCTTCAGCTTGGGTCGTGATCTCGGAGTCCTGGGATCGAGCCCCGTGTCGGGCTCTCTGCTCGGTGGGGAGCCTGCTTCCCTCTCTCTCTCTTGTGATCTCTCTCTCTGTCAAATAAATAAGTAAAATCTTAATAAATAAATAAATAAATAAATAAATAAATAAATAAATAAATCTTAAAAAAACCCAAATACATGATTTCACATAGTATATGATCATAATTACTAGATCTTACAGATTCATTAAAATTTCAACAACTTATTCTTAATACTTCTGTAATAATTTACTTCCATATTCCATCCCACCAAAAGTATAAGAATCCATACACACTGAGTATAATCTAATGAAAAGTACATTGAACTTGGAATTCAAAGATATGGATTCAAGTTCCACTTACTGGCACTAGACATGAAATCTCTCCAAGTCATAATTTCTTCTATTGTAAATGAGAGGTAACAATCCTTGCCCTATACATCTCTTAAAATATTTATGATGCTCAAATTAGCAGTTTAAATGAAAGCCATTTGCAAATGCAAACATCTATTCCTGTCCTCCATAATAATTTTTCTAAATTAAATATATCTTACCCCCTAAATACTGCAGAAATGGCCTCTTTAACTAAAAAACAACCTAATGCCATACAGAAAATATCTTTCATAGTTCCATTTCCTCTTTCCTCCCACTATGATCATCAACTCTGGTCCTTATCTCTGGTCATCCACCAATCCAATAATGAGTACCTTGTTTCACCTCAATGACCTAAAACCACAAAGTGTGAAACTCCAGTAGGAGGGGAAGAATAATAAATTATACTAGGAGTCATGTGACTTTATTCTAGTCCTAATTCTACTAGCAGTACCAACTATGTGCCAAACACTGTGCTAGGAGCTAGGAGCTAGAAATACTTCATTGGACAAGATTCAGCTTCAACTTCAAGGAAGTCATCCCTGACACATCCTCCCCATCACTCCCCATCACTTTTTCCTCTTTTCCTGAATCCTGTCTTTTTTTTTTTTTTTGAATCCTGTCATTTTTTTAAAAAGATTTTATTTTTTGGAGTGCCTGGGTGGCTCAGTGGGTTAAAGCCTCTGCCTTCAGCTCAGGTCATGATCTCAGGGTCCTGGGATCGAGTCCCGCATCGGGCTCTCTGCTCAGCAGGGAGCCTGCTTCCCCCTCTCTCTCTGCCTGCCTCTCTGCCTACTTGTGATCTCTCCCTCTGTCAAATAAAGAAATAAAATTAAAAAAAAAAAAGATTTTATTTTTAAGTAATCTCTATACCCAATGTGGGGCTTGAACCCACAACCCCAAGATCAAGAGTTGCATGCTCTACTAATAGAGCCAACCAGGTGTCCCTGGATCCTCTCCTTTTTACCTTGAATCTATCCATCTTCCCTGGTCCAAGATGGCATCATTTCATCATCTCTTGTATAGACTACAACCAAAACCTGCTAACTAGGTTACCCACTTTCCACTCTTGGCACTTGTTGTAACTGTGATCTTTTCAAACCCAAATCTGGTCCTGTTACTCCTCATGCTTAAAACACTTAAATGACTTCTAAATGTTCTAAAAATAAAGTTGAAATTTTTAATGTGGCCTACAAGAGCCCACATGATTCAATCGTACCTACTTCTCAAGACTCATCAATCCCCTTCCTCTCTTCAACTACATCACCTTCTTTTAGCTTCTTTGTAAGTGCTAATGTCCTACCTACAACCACAACACCTTTAACATGCTGTTCCCTCTGCCTTTTCATGTAGTTAACTCTTACTTATCTTAACTAAATCATCACTTCTGAAGGAATGCCTTTCCTGTACTCCCTTACGTGGTCAAACCCCCCTTTATATATTTCTCATAGTATCATGAACGTGTCCTCAGCACTTAGCACTCATTATTTAATTATTAGGTATCTCCTTCAATGAGGAGAGCAAAGTTTATGCCTGTTTTTGCTTATCACTGTTTTTTTTCAGCACCTATCACAATACCTTGTACATAGTGGCTGCACATTTTTTGATTAAATTACTACATTAGTCATCTCATTTTAGTAACAAAGCAAGTCAGCAGGATTTATATCTCAGTAGACAATAGTGGAAATTCTGAGAAGGAAGGGATTTTTGTCTATTTTATTCACTGATGTATATACTCAGTGCCCAAAATAGTGGTTCACAATTAGGTACTCCATAAGTTTTTCTTGAATTAATGAACTAAGAGATAAACTATGGATAAACTCAAGGAATAATGATAACATATAGCAATGCTTATTGGCTTACTATATGTTCTTTAATTTATTTCATTTCATTATATTTCATTTATTTCATTATTTCATTTATCTAAAATGAAATCCTCCACTAAAGTGGGAGAATTCAAAGAAATCCTAAACACAACCACTCCCTTGTTGAGTTACCTGGGGAAGTTAAATAATCTCTTTGAGATTCTGTGTTCTCATCTAAAAAGTGAAGATAATATCACGTGTTCTGGCCTCCTTACAGAGTTAGTTAAGAATTAAAGGAGATCATGTAAACTATAAAGGGCTATGTAAGTGAAAAGACCCAAACTAGTATTTTTTGACCACCAACTATATGGTAGGCAGTAGACTAGGCATTGTGCTTAAGGAATGATAGGACCGTAAGTCTCTCTGTGCCGGTCACCATATAAAAACCCCTAAAATCTCATTCTTTTTCCTCTTCATTTCTTTCCTATCTCTCTGTTATAATCATCATTTTGATTATTCACATACTCTCTTGCACTATGAAATACAGGAATTCAGGAAACTATAAGGCACAAAAAGAAGTGGCTAAGGCTGGATAAAGTAGAATTTAGAACTTGAAGAAGAGATTCAGCAAAATTCTAAATGTTGAGGAGGGATATGCATTGAGGCATTTCACATTATTTGCAGGCTAAAGAACTGAGGACAAAACTGGTTCTCTCAGGATCCCATTGAATGTTTGGGGGTCTTTCTGCCTTGTACAACATAGGTTTGAACTGTGTAGGTTCACTTATATGTGGATTTTTTTTTTCAAAAAAATTTTTTTTGTAATCTTTCTACAGCATTCTCTTCCTTGTGATTTTCTAACATTTTCTTTCCTTTAGCTTACTGTATATAATATATAATAAATATAACATACAAAATATGTGTTAATCAACTGATTATATTATCCGTGAGGCATCCAGTCAACAGCAGGCTTCTAGTAGTTAAATTTTTGGAGAGTCAAAAGTTATCTACAGATATCCAGCTGCCTGGGGAGGGGTGCTCCTAACCCCTGCATTGCTCAAGGGTCAACTATATTGAAAGTTGAATGAATAACATTTTTTCCTGAATAAAATTACCTAGGAAACTTTAATTGGTTGGTAGAAAAAAGCATGGGTATGAGTTGTGGATAGAGGCATTATAGCTCCCTTTTCTTTATTCCACAAAACACTTTCGGGTTGAGATGATGGTGAACCCAACTTGCTAACAGCAATTATAACATTTCAAGGTGCATATCCCAGAAAATGAGAAGTCCTATTCTCACTATCCCCATCACAATCCACAGGCAACTGTCTAACATCCCTTCACTCTCTCCACTAATAATTACTGTTGTCCCTGGGATCCAAACAAAGTCCTCCAGATAGCCTGTTGATACATTGTATTCAGGCATTGTATTCAGTGTTTTCCATCCAGAAGTACTCAATTTGCTGGGATGCACATATGTAATGTAGTAGCACAAGCCAAGGGACCAAGCATGACTAAAGATGCTTTGGCTTTCATAATTTTATTCATTATTTTAAGAGAACTACACAGCTTTAATGTTTTTTTTTATTTTTAAAAGATTAGACTACCTGATCTTTCTTTTCTTTTCTTTTCTTTCTTTTTTTTTTTTTTTTTAAGATTTACCTGTACTTCAGAGAGAGAGAGAGTGCAGGGGTGGCGGGGAGCAAAGGGAGAGAATCCCCAGCAGATTCCCCACAGATAGCAGAGCCTGAATGCAGGGCTCGACCCCACAACCCATGAGATCGTGACCTCAGCAGAAACCAAGGGTTGGACATTCAACCAACTGAGCCACCCATGTGCCCTGAGAAGTACACATCTTTAATTATACAATCAAATTGAGAGGTTCTCGTTCACTTAGGTTTATTGATTAATGTCTTAAAAGGAAAGTATGAAATTCTTCCCTTTGAAAATATTTTAAAAATGTTATATTCCCTTGGGGTGCCTGGGTGGCTCAGTGGGTTAAAGCCTCTGCCCTTGGCTCAGGTCATGATCTCAGGGTCCTGGGATTGAGCCCCGCATGGGGCTCTCTGCTCAGCAGGGAGCCTGCTTCACCCCTCTCTCTCTGCCTGCCTCTCTGCCTACTTGTGATCTCTCTCTCTCTGTAATAAATAAATAAAATATTTTAAAAAAATGTTATATTCCCTTGACTCTGATAAGAACAACCCAAGATTTTTCTTTCAGGAGCCTCTAAAACCACAGCAACCTTTTTTTTTTTTTTTTTTGCCAAAAAACTATAACTAGAGTAAGGTTTTTGAACCTAGTGATTTTCAGACAAGACTTTTCCATAATTTTCACAAGAATGAAAGCCTTTCTCCTCCTATTGTTGATGTGTATTTTTCCTAAAGTATGGCTTCTCTACTATAATACAATATTTGCGTTCTGAGAAATGAATGTTATTTAAGAAGTGATTGTACTTTTGATCACTTTTATCTCTTTCAAAGGGAGTCAGAAAGTATAAGTTTTCACTTATAAAATGAATAAGTCATAGGAAAGTAACATATAGCATGGTGATCATGGTAATAATACTGTATTGGGTATTTTAAAGTAGCTAGGAGAGTGAATTTTGAAAGGTCTCATCACAAGACAAAAATTGTAACTATGTATGGTGATGGACATTAACTGGACTAATTGTGGTGAACGTTTTACAATATATACAAACATCAAATCATTCCACTGTACACTTGAAACTAATATAATGTCAGTTATAGCTTAATTGTTTTTAATTTTAAAAATAAAGCTGATTGTAAAAACAATGGGGAAAAAGAAGGTTTGCAGGATTCCAGATTCCTAGCAACAAGGGAGAATAAAGGAATTTATAATGCATAAGTATATTCTAGTTTTGAGGTGAAAATTAGGTGATCAAATCATAATTAGTGGGGCGCGTGGGTGGCTTAGTGGGTTAAAGCCTCTGCCTTTGGCTCAGGTCATGATCTCAGGGTCCTGGGATCAAGCCCCACATTGGGTTCTCTGCTCAACAGGGAGCCTGCTTTCCCCTCTCCCTCTGCCTGCCTCTCTGCCAGCTTGTGATCTCTCTCTGTCAAATAAATAAATAAAATCTTAAAAAAAAAATAATCAGCAAATCCTAAGTAGCATACAAGACTAGATAAAAATGACTGAGATTTTAGACCCATTATTATCAAATGATAAATAAGGCAGAAGTTTTTAGTAAGTTGGTATTTTTAAAGTACAGAATCAAAATAAATAGCATAGTTCATAACTGCCAAAAAAGAACCACAAGAATAAGTTGTCAAATGAACAGCCAGAAATTCAAAACAAACATGCCTGTGTTCCCAATGCTGTGTGAATAACAACCCTTCTCCTGCAACTGATATATAGCCAACAGCTGCATGTAATACAAATCATGTTCTCTAATTACTCTACCTCCATATATCCTACTTGTATTGTACAAACTCTCACTGTAAGAGAAATGCCTCTTCATTATACCTGCCAGTCTCTATACAAAATCCAACCAGCAAACCTATCACACCAAAAGTATAGTGACTCTTGGCCATTCAAGAAACTTCAAATATAAGGAATAGCTCTAGTGGCACATTAGGATTCTGGCTCTGTCACATACTAGCGATGTGACCTTAAGAAATTTATTGAATCTCTCTGAGTCTTGGTTTCAGTGAATATAGTAATACTCTCTTTAAGGTACTTGTGAGAATTAACTGAGATACTGTTAACCACTAGCAAAAATGTGAAAAGTTCAGTGAATGGTAGCTATTAGACAAGTGATTTCAATGTGAAATTTCTCAGAATACCCCATTAAAAGTGACTTAAGAAATAAAGACCTTAATTATCTTACATAATTAGTAAGTATGGAGGTTGGATACTCCAGAGTTGAAAGCTAAGAGAAGTAGCTCAATGCTGTCAACAAAAACACAGGCTCTAAAATACCTATTCTTCTCAAACTATTCCAAAAAATAAAAGAGGAAGGAAATATTCCAAATTCATTCTGTGAGGCCAGAATTATCCTGATGCCAAACCAGATAAAGACATTATAAAAAAGAGAACTACAGACCAATATCTTTGCTGAACATAGAAGCAACCCTTAACAAAATATCAACAAAATGAATCCAACAATATTTTAAAGAAAATTATTCATTGACAAAATCAGAGAAGGAGACAAACCATAAGAGTCTCTTAATTATAGGAAACAAACTGAGGATTTCTAGAGGGGAAGGAGTAGGGGGATGGGTGACATAGGTGATGAGAATTAAGGCGTGCACTTGTGATGAGCACTGGGTGATGTATGGAAGTGTTAAATCACTATATTACACACCTAAAACTAATATAACACTGTATGCTAACTAAATAGAATTAAAATTAAAACTTAACAACAACAAAAAGAAACTGAATAGGACTCAAACAAATGGAAAGATATTCCATGCTCATGGCTTGAAAGAACAAATATTGTTTTTTTTGTTTTGTTTTTTGTTTTTAAATTTTTTATTAACATATAATGTATTACTTGCCGCAGGGTACATGTCTGTGAATCAGCAGGCTTACACATTTCACAGCATTAGCCGTAGCACATATCCTCCCCAATGTCCATAACCCTACCCCCCCACCTCCCAGCAACCCTTAGTTTGTTTCGTGAATTTAGGAGTCTCTTATGGTTTGTCTCCTTCCCCATCCCATCTTGTTTCATTTCTCTTCCCCACCCCCCCATAACCCCCTGCCCTGCCTCTCAAATTCTTCATATCAGAGAGATCATGTGATAATTGTCTTTCTCTGACTGACTTATTTCGCTTAGCATAATACCCTCTAGTTCCATCCACATTGTTGCAAATGGCAAGATTCATTTCTCTTGATGGCTGCATAGTATTCCATTGTATATATACCACATCTTCTTTATCCATTCATCTGTTGATGGACATCTAGGTTCTTTCAGTAGTTTGGCTATTGTGGACATTGCTGCTATAAACATTCGGGTGCATGTGACCCTTCGGATCACCACATTTGTATTTTGAGGGTAAATACCCAGTAGTGCGATTGCTGGGTCATAGGGTAGCTCTATTTTCAACATTTTTTTTTAAAGATTTTATTTATTTATTTGTCAGAGAGAGAGAGAGAGAGAGAGAGCACAAGCA
>JAPYYJ010002482.1:0-12766 GCA_028533885.1 Nasua narica | reverse complement strand
TTTTTTTTGAAACTCTAATTTAGCATTGACAACAAATAGTTGTTTTCCTTGAAGTAATAGATTCACTTCAGTTCACTTTATTAGGATAAAATGTCTTCCAAATACACTAGTCCAAATAAGGATAGATGTCTTTCATGTAAAAATAGTATTTTGTGCAATAAGCCCCCCAAAACAATAGCTAGTTCAGTTCATAAATAATCACACAAGTACTTCCCTTGAGAAGGACATCATATTATGTGATGTAGCAGAACTGTTTTATGCATACATCCCATTTCTTCACTAAACTATGAGTTGAAATTTAATAAAATTTAGTAAAATTAATAATTTTTATTGTATCTACAAAGATATTTCTTTTTTTTTTAAAGATTTTATTTATTTATTTGAGAGATAGACAGAGAGAATGAGAGAGAGTATGAGAGGGGAGAGGTCAGAGGGAAAAGCAGACTCCCCACTGAGCAGGGAGCCCAATGTGGGACTTGATCCTGGGACTCCAGTATCATGACCTGAGCAGAAGGTCAGTTGCTTAACCAACTGAGCCACCCAGGTGCCCCTACAAGGACATTTCTAAGTGAAATTTTATTTTATTTTATTAAAATTGTATTTTATTTATAAATTCATTTGTTTTTACTGTATTTGCCAGTGAGGAATACAGTATCATTTACAGAATAAGTGAATCAATAAATTGCTGTTATAGCTCCAGAAATTACACAGATTCTTCATGAAATTTATGTGCTCAGGAAAAGCAGGTTATAGACCAAATCCTCTTTTATCAAGTCTTAAGTAGCTCCTTCTACTAAGTCAGTTGAAAACATTGGACTAATGAAGTTAGTTTTTTTACCCAAGAATGCTCTAGAGATACTGATGCCAGGATTCCAGCTTTCATCTGTTCCTTTCAACCTCTTAAGCGCTTTAAACATGACAATTTTTCTTCCATCTGAAGATATCACAAGTTAATATTTAGGTCCCAAACTTCATTTCTTTCTTTCTTTTGTCAGCCAGTTGATTATTTTGGATACATCTTAGTTCACTGCAAACAAAATATGTATTTTCTCTTTGAAAGTACACTAGTATGAGTTTTTAAATATGACCAGTATTTTTCAACTCTGCACATAAGATTGATTATGAGACAAGAGTACATCAGGAAAATTGTGTGTAAAAAGCGTAGAGATAGAGAAATTTTAGTTTTATTTTTGGTAAGACGTAATGGACAAAAAAGTTTAAGAAGTGATGGAATTAAGAGAAAGGTAAACGTTCTTGGTAGAAGGGTAGGATGGTTTTTTACATATTGTTTTGTCTTATAAAAAGAAGTGAATTATATAGGAAAAGTATTAGTATCATAATTTTATAGAAGAGAAAACCTAGCTAAAAAAGACTTTTCCAACTGCCAGAGAGATTATGTTTGTTGTTTTTAGAATTAGGAAAAGAACTTTAGGGTCCTAAAATTCGTCCAGAATGCATTATTATTAGAATTGGTTTTAATCCTCTTAGTCCTCAATACTTAAGATAGATGAAACCATTATGAGAAGAAACACGTTTTATTTTTTTAAAGTAGCAATGAGCCTTCTGCCATCCCTGGTGAATGTAAAACCCTAAGGACCAGATTATATTTTCTATAGAGAGAAATAAAAATTACAGTTCCAGATCTTTTTATAAATGTAAATATTTAAAATCTGCCTTTTTAATAGAAGTCTATTTTACTTTATTATTCAAGACTGGTATAAGAGTCACTGCTATATATTTTTCAATCTACTTTGGATAGGAGATAAAGATTTCTATCAACTGCTTGGCAATTTAAAATGTGCTAGGCTACATCTTCCCTTTCTGGTGAGTAAAGCTAAAACCAATTTTTCTATATTCTACATAAAGTAGCACTTTAAATTTGAGAAACTACCTTATTTTCATAAATTAATAGACAATTACTAGTGTGAGGAAATTATTCTTTTACCAGCACATGAAAACAATGAAATGAGTGTATTTCTTAAATTTTTAATGCAAGAAAAATTACAGAGTGTAAAATAAGATTTCATTTACAATGTTGCTTTCTCTCAGTGGTTAAATTCTTTTTTTTCAGCTAATTGATAAATACCAGTTGAAAATAAAAGTACAAGACATGGATGGTCAATACTTCGGTTTGCAGACAACTTCAACTTGCATCATAAATATTGGAGATGTAAATGACAACTTGCCAACTTTTACCCGTACTTCTGTAAGTACGAGATAGTTATAAAAGAAAAATGTACAACCCAGTGTTAATTGCTAAACATGCATAACTCCATCCACGCCTGCCCCATGATTTCAAATACAATATCCCCAATCCCATGACAGTAATTTGTATTTAGGACTTAAAATCATGTATACATAGTCCTTGGAAATTAGAAGAACCGAGTTTGTTTCCCATAGTGATCTATTTGTGACAGTTACTAATTAAGGCTTTTTTGTTGTTTTTATTATTTTAGTATGTGACATCAGTGGAAGAAAATACAGTTGATGTGGAAATCTTACGTGTTACTGTTGAGGATAAGGACTTAATGAATACTGCTAATTGGAGAGCGAATTATACCATTTTAAAGGGCAATGAAAAAGGGAATTTTAAAATAGTAACAGACCCCAAAACCAATGAAGGAGTTCTGTGTGTGGTTAAGGTAAGAATAAATTAGTAAATTAGTTATTTGTAGCTTGTAATATCATAGATCAGCATACTAGAGCTTAATGAAAAGAAGACAATTCTGGTAAATACAGGGATAAAATGTAAATATAAGTGTTGTGTTCTCCATATCTATAATGGGATGAGTATGTTCAAATTGGAGAAACTTTTATAAAGTCATGGTATTTAAAATAATATTGTGTGTGTGTGTGTGTGTGAATAGTATTTACTTTGTAATCAATACCTCTTAACAATTAAAAACCTAGCACGGCTTTGATGTCCATGGGACAGTGCCAAACTTTCCCAGCCCATTCTTTCTGTAGCTGGGTCAGGGAGCCTCCACTGACTGAATTTCCCAAATGGTGAGTTATTCCTGGTGAGATCCATAGGGATAGCATTTGTAGATCTGTTCGTTTATATCTAGCATACATTACATTACATTATTACATTTGTAATATACATTTGTATATTGTGATATATGTCAAATTGTATATATATATACATATTATATATGTATATAATATGTATTATAATATAATGTATATATTGTATGTATATATGTATGTATAATATATATTGTATAGTGTATATATAATATAAATGTATATATAATATATATACAATAATGTAATATACATAAAATTGTACATATGTATATATAAGTGTATATACGTATATATACGTATATAGAAATGTAATATATATCAAATTACATTTGATATAAACATTCGTTTATATCTAGCGTACATTACATTATAACCTTAGCTTCCTTCTCGGTTGAGAACGGGAATCCTCAACCGTTCAAAGATACAAATACTTGTGAAACCTTCTAATACTATTCTGCAACATCTTAGAAGACCTCTCTGCTAATTCAGGAGCCAGTTAGCCCATAAAACCACCTGCTTTGGACACAGTCGTAGTCTTATTTCTGCTGCATCATTAAGTAGAACATATTCTATCTTGGGTCCATGCACATTCCCTTCTGTACCTATTCAGTGAAAGCATGAATCAAAAATGACAAGTCCTTTTTCGTACAATGATGAGAATTAACTGCAGTTTGTGGGTTGATTTCTCTGTTTCAAAACGGCAAAAAAAAAAAATGTCTTTTGAATCATATCTCTTTCCTCATCCAACCCTTCCCTAATCCTTGGTATTCTAAGAAGCAATTTTATCTCTGATGTCCAAGACCTGACAAAATTTCTGTCTTGGAGGAAATGGCTTTACCTATTCTCATTATAGCTACATATAGGGCAAGATAAGATAAAAACCCTCCATTAAATTTGGTACTACCAGTTCTTTTAAAAAGTAACAGGGATGGGAGAGCTAACAAAGGAAAGTGTAATGTCCATGAGCTTTCTATTTTCTTCTCTGTCCTTTCTAAAAAACATTTTATAAAATTTGACCCACATTTTCTGCCCCAAACCAGGTACACATAATTTTATTCATTTCAGAAGGATAGGATAAGCTGTCCCAAAATGAATGGAGTGGTAAATAACCATTGGTTAGGGTGTAGGGTTCCTAAAGTAAGTAATCTCTCAAGTGTTAACCCTGAAACACCTTCACAAAATGCTTTTTGAATTCGTTATCAGGACCTCGGATATTACTCACAGTTGAGGAACAGTTTTGTTTTGTTTCTCTGGTTCCACCCAAATACTGAATCGGGTGGATTTCCCTCCTCCAACCACCACTGGTTTCTGGGTATATAGTTAATATTCTCCTGACTATTCTCAACGCTAGTCATGTATGCCAGTTAGCCTGGGCAAATCTTAAGTGTCTTGATCTGATTTTCAACACCCTTGTGTTTTGTAGCCACTGAATTATGAAGAAAGACAACGGGTGGACCTACAGATTGGTGTAGTTAATGAAGCTCCATATTCTAAAGAGGCTAGTTCAAGATCAGTCATGAGCACCGCGACAGTTACCGTTAATGTAAAAAATCAGGACGAGGGCCCCGAGTGTAGCCCTGAGGTACAAACCGTTCAAATTAAAGAAAATGTGCCAGTGAGAACCAAGAGCAATGGATATAAAGCATATGATCCCGAAACAAGAAGTAGCAGCGGCATAAGGTATCCTGTTTTTGTTAACTCCAAACTTACCGTGTTTTTAAAATTCATAACTCGTTTTGATGCCAGAATTATAATTTGGCCTATGATACAGTTTGCTATTTTAATTCATCATTACTAACAGGTATAAGAAATTAACTGATCCGAAAGGGTGGGTCACAGTTGATGAAAAAGAAGGATCGATCACAATTTTCAGAAGCCTGGACAGAGAGGCAGAGAGCGTCAGAGGTGGTGTATATAATATCACAGTTCTCGCATCAGACAAAGGTAAGAACTTTGTGTTTAAGCCGGCTATATCAATTTCCACCTACTGACATCCTCAGTTTTTAAAACAACATCGGTTTGTGATCAGCTGCATATATCCTCAAAATGTATTTCTCCTCAGAAAACAAAGAGCAGTTGAAAGGTTTGCGGTAATATATTAACTCATGGCTGCTCTCAATGAACTCCCTCAGTTAGTAATAGAAATACTAGAAACCATAATTTATTAAAAGTAAACAATCATTGAAAATTGAGAAATATACTCTAGTAAAATTAGCTTTAATTTATCTAGTCATGTCTTCTAAAATATTCACTTTGGCAGGAAAATTCATTGCACAGAGAACATGCTTATTGCCCCATAGTATACTCCTAGAAAACTGTTCTATCTTTTTACAGGAAACTCTCAGTATACTTGGGGATTAAATTCTGATTAAGGACATTATGTAAAAATAATATAGTCATGATTAATAGGATTTTATAAAATTAGATGAACACGGTGAATCCATAAAACCATATGGAAGGTAAAATGTTCTGTGAGCCCTACAAAATGGAGAGGAATATGAGCATAATGGTTATGTATGAGATCTATTTAGTGCATAACATACATTTGAGTTCAGTGCCTCCATAAATTGAATATGCTAACTACAGCAAACATTAAGTTATTACACAATAGCTTACAATATTAGAATTTAGAAGCAATTTTGGAAGATGTTTTAGGTATTTCAGTTCTCTCTAAATGAATGAGAAATGGTTCCTATTCATTGATTGAATCAGTAAGGTTGTAGCTATTATTAATTTAACTTTGATTAATTAAAGACTGTCTTCTACGGCCTCCACTTCCTTTGTCCTTTTGCCAGGACATGCTTTTTGGTCAAAGGCAAGTGAAAAAGAAGAATAACATGAAAATTGAATCTGTTCTTTTTACATTCTTAACAGTGCTTGGCAAATGGTTTGTTGATATAGATCAGATAAATTTATTGTCTGGAATTAAGAGATTTGGGATATAATTTTATTCTACATTCTCCTTTGTTGCAGAGGAGATAAATTAATTGAAAGATCAAATATTTGTATGGAGTTTAGATGAGCTAATCATTGTGGATGATTGGAGGGGCTATTCACTTCTATTGAAGAGGGCAGGGGCTAAATGTTACTATTTATTTTATGAACTGAGATGATACAGAAGGGTTTTTGTTTGTTTGTTTGCTTTTTTGGTTTTTATCTTTTTCTAAAATCTGTGCCAATTTCCTTTGGACCCTACGAATGGCTTCCTGATGAAAGATACTATCTTGTGAGCACTGACCTAGGGTCTGTTCTCACTTCCCATCCTCCTTCTCTACAGCACTTGCTTCCTCTTTCTGAAACCCTCTTGCAAGGCATCTGTCTATAAATTTTTCCACACTTTCGTACTTGCTTCCTCTTTCTGAAACCCTCTTGCAAGGCTACTGTATATAAATTTTTTCACACTTTACTGTCTGGTCCATACGCTTTCTGGTACTACCTTCCGCTCTCCTGAACACAGCTATTTCTTCAACTTTGGGTTCAATTTCTCTCTTCATCTCAATGTCTTCTCAGATTGAACTCTCTTGGCAGTGTCACTCAGGTATCTCCTCTATATAGCTCACTTTTAGGTTTTTATCTTTGTTGTATTATTCCAACTTTGGGGAGGAGTGTGCTTTCAAAATTTGAAACATTGAACAGGCGAGTGCCATGCACAAAAATCACAAAACCATGGGTAGTTCACTTTCCATGAATTCATATTCAGAATTAGTGCTTACTCATATAGAATTGTGTTAATATTAGAAGGTGAGCATTGCATGCCTACACTCCAATGAATTAGAGCATTATTTATTTAATCAATGGATGAAAAACAGAGCTGTGAAACACGGTGAATTATATGTTTAAGAACTTCGGTTTAAATATAGTACACCGACGTGAATCACAATGCCTCAAAAAATGGAGTGTATTGCACAACTCTACATGTTTAATGGAAGGGAAGTTCAGGGATTTAGCACGGTGACAGAGGAGCAGACATTGTTGAGGTCAGTTTGTAAAGACAATGCAATCAACCAGACTCAGTAAGGCATGTGCTTTCAACTCTGTGTGTGGACTCCAATGGCAAGAAATGTTCAAGACATTCCATGGTCCCAATTTTCAGAGAGAGCCAGAACATAGCACAGAGAGTGAGAACAGAGATTTTGAAATTATTCAGAGGTGAAATTATTCTGCCCTCCGAGAAGTATGCCAGGTAGATAAAATACAGATCTCCCTGCTTTCTTTGTCTCACTCTCCCCTCTCTTTTTTTAAGTTGTCCAAAGTGAGAGATTGTTGCATTGTTTTCTGTATCTCATTCCTTCTCTCCTGGTTCCCTTTTCTTCTTGCTGGTGTACATTCTTTACTAGTTCTCCCAAAGGTACTGTCTAGGTGACAAACCCTACCCATTTTATTCTGAAAAATATTTCAATGTCATTCTCCTGCTTGATATGATCATTTGACTTGATGTAAAGTTTTGAAGTAAGTCCTTTCCCTCAGAGTGCAGGTCATTCTCCATTTTCTTCCAGCATCTTATGTTGCTAAGGTTTATCTACTGGCAATCTCGTTACTGTCCATTGGTAGGTAATATGTCTAGGCAACTTTTTTGGCTCCATGTTTATGGTGTGAGTTTATTTTTATTTATGTAGCACTGCCATCAGAATATATTTAAAGAAAAAAAAGATCCGTGTTTCTCTTTAATTCTGGGATATTCTCAGCAATTATCTCTTTAAATAGTGCTTCCCTGCCATTCTATTTATTCTCTTCTTCTAGAGTCCCTGTTAGAGGAATGTTGTTTTAGTTCTACTGGAATTTAAGCTATAGTTTCATTGCTCTTGGAACAGTTAACCTTTTTTTTTTATGTCTTTGAAGATACTAAATATACGTGTTTCAAAGATGTCTTGCATAGAGTGAATTAATCTTCGGTTGGGGGATTTTGTTGGTTTTCCTTTTAGCATTGCTCTTGCTCATTCTGGAATTTCGATTTGGAAGCTTATATTAGATAGGAGGTGTTCAGTTTGCTTTCTCTTTTTGGTTTCTTCCTCTCTCCCACTTTACCCATAGCAGTCTTGTAGTTGCTGCCACCTTGTCCTTTCCTGGGGCCCACATTTCAGAAGCAGGTCTCCTGGCCCTTGATGACACTGCCAGCATCACAGGTCCTGTCACCTTGGTCGCGGTTGTGACCCCAGGGCTGCACCTGGTCTTTCACCTTTCCCAGGTTGGCAGCTTCACGTAAGACACAGCCCCAGAGAGCAGGTGGCATAGATTTGTTTATCCTCTTGTCCATCGTTGATGTCCCAAGGCCTCCTGATTAAGCAGAAAGAAGTGACCTAGAGACAGATGTCCTGGATTTGTGTTCAGCTTTAGACTTCACAACTGTGTTACTGATTTGTGGCCTGGACCCACATCCACTTCATCTTCGAATCCCCTAGATTTTCCAGTACGGTGCCCTGTACAAAGTAGTTATTCAGTAAGTTTTTATTAAACATAGAAACAGGTGTATTTCTTAAGCTACAGTCACTGTGATTAGTTTGGTTTATAAGTGATTTTCTATTTCTGGAGTCTTTTCATCCTTCAAACATTTCTATGTACTGTTTTGTTCTCATTTTCCAAATCCATATATTCTCCCTTTTGGTTCCCCTGCTCCAAAACATTATTCACTTTCTATGTACATATGTAATTCCAGGCTGCTGAGGTTGGCTTTCAAGGACTCTGAGCTCCTCTCCGTGGTGTCAATTCCAGCCAATCTGCCTTCCCTCCTCATTCTGTCTAGAACATGGATTACAAACTGTGCTTTCCCACCTTCTCAAATTTCCTGGTGCTTGTAACTATACCAGAAGTGCCCTTGGTCATAAGTTCTCCTTTCAGAAAAATCAGTCAAAACTACCTCCGTAAAAGTTTCCATATCTGTTGCAGCTATTTAGTGAACGAATAACAAATCAAATAGCAGTTATTTCAAATAGCACAACCTATTTGAGAGTGATTTTTTTTTAAACATTCTTTAAGGGCATAGCCTGCGACAGTGCTTGTCCCGCCATTTTACATATTGCAAGTGCCACATTCATATTTAGAACTCTTTTTTCGATGTACAACTTCCTAGTGAAAACTCAGAACATTAAAAAATTCTATTTTTACATTCAATTTTCTAGATGGGAGAACATGTACTGGAACACTGGGAATTATACTTGAAGATGTGAATGATAATGGCCCCATTATACCAAAACAGACAGTAGTAATCTGCAAGCCCGTCCTGGCATCTGCGGATATCGTTGCTCTCGATCCCGATGGGCCTACGAATGGCCCACCTTTTGACTTCAGTTTGGAGAGTGATTCTGATTCAGACATAGAAAGAAAGTGGAGATTGAGAAGAATTAACGGTACGTGAATACCATTAATACCAATTAGTTCTTAGTCTGTACTTCTGACTTTAGCCATGAGAGGATCTATGGCGACAGAATGACAAAAATGAAGAGGCCCTCTCTCAGCTCTTAACTGTGCATTCCGCGTCTCCTGACTGAACTACACACGGGCTCTAAAGTCCTGCTCACCCAGCACTCCAGCTTTCCCCACTCAAGATCTGTTGTAAACCTAGAGGCTTTGCCTTTAAAGTGCCCTTGAATGTGAATTTCAACCCCATGCTTCCAAGGAATATTCCTCCATTTTCTTTTATGACAAATTAGAACACAAAGTTGTAAGCCAAGGGAAGAGGAACAGGAAGAGAGAAGGAAAATGAGGACGTATAAAAGCTTTAGTGATGAGTTGAAATCCTGTGTCCTGAATCCTGCTGTCTGAACTGACAGCATTTTCAGTTTTTTTAACAATATTCCGGGTGTGTGTGTGTGTGTGTGTGTGTGTAACGTTATCAACTGTTCTTTCTTGGGAAGAACTAACCTTACTTTTAGATTTTTCTCCTTTCTACTGATTTAGTGTCATAACATCATTTCTTTTTAGATCTTTCATTTCTTTTTAGATCGTGTGAAAAGAGGTAGTAATTTTGTTTTTTTTTTTTTTTAAGATTTTTATTTATTTATTTGACAGAGAGAGAGAGAGAGAGGGAACAGAAACAGGAGGAGTGGGAGAGGGAAAAGCAGGCTTCCTGCTGAGTAGGGAGCCCAATGTGGGGCTCAATCCCAGGACTCTGGGATCATGACCTGAGCTGAAGGCAGTCACTTAACCTACTGAGCCACCCAGGGGCCCCAGTAGTTTTGTTTAATATTCCTGCTTCGTACCGTAAAACATTGGCAGGCTTATGTCAGTCAAAACTTTGTTACTTTAAAGTTCTATTCATCTGTGAAATAACCCAAAAGTCTGGGAAACACCAAGTTAAGAAGAATGTATCCCAAAGAGTCTTTGAAGTCAAATAGACTATGTTAAATGCTGGTTCCACTATTTATGAGTGATATAAATATGACCATGCTATTTATTCTCTTTGGGCCTTAATTTACTTATATGTAAAATGGGATTATTTGGGGGAGTAAACAAGATTATAAATGGCATGTTATGTATCATAAATTTTGGTTTTGTTAGTCTTCTTATTTTTTACACATAGACTTACCAAATTAACCATGCTTTCTTCTAAAATGGACTTATTCACTGATTCCTTTACCCAAACACCCAAATTTATATTTAGAGCTTCAAACATCCTAATAATAAATGGGATTGTCACATTAGGCCAGCGAAATGGGGACGGATTATTCTTAAGCATGGGCATGTGGCATTAACATTCAGAATAGTATTATATCTTTGGATCTGTACCCAAGACTGAATTGGATATTGACCCGGATATTTTCTACTCTAAAAAAATACATCAGAACTAAAAAGTATACAGTGGGTCCCAGGGTCCTATAGGACTGTGAGACACTATAGCATCAGGCCAATTCAGGCCTGCCAGTGTGTTCAAGGTTAGCCATGTCCTAAGTTGTCAGAATCAGTCTCTGGCAGTGAGTCACAACTTTATGTCTGTTTGGCATGATATATGAAAACAGAGTAAGGGGAAACATCCAGAATTTCAGATTATTGCTCTGATGAGCCACATATACAAGAAAATTGCACAGAATGGTGATATTAAAAATTTTCAGATATGATAAAGACCAATGCCTTAACACTCTTATAACTTGTGATAAGGAGGGTTTGTTTATGGATGGAAAATATATTATTTTAAAAGCCAAAGGATGTTTATATAAGAGGCAGCAGGGAGAAACTTGGATATACAGTGTGTTTACCATTGCTGTAGATGAGAACTCTTAAGTCCATTCACATTCTCAGTCCTGTAGCCTTTGTGCCTTCCCATCAGGAAGCCCCATTTGTTGGGAAATATGGCGAATATCCTAACGCTAGAAGAAATTAGTGACATTCTCTATCGCTCAGTTTTATTTTCTTTCAGATACGGCAGCCCGTCTGTTCTTTCAGGAGGACCTTCCATTTGGATCATATCAAGTACCTGTCAGAGTCACAGATAGACATGGCCTGTCTACTATTACTCCATTAACTGTTATGCTATGTAACTGTGTTACTGAAAATGACTGCACGCTTCGCACAGATCCTAGGACCGGCCATGGAGAAGTGAGACTTGGAAAGTGGGCCATCCTTGCCATATTGTTGGGCATTGCCTTGCTCTTTTGTAAGTCCCTTCACCAACTCAAATAATAGCCTTTGCGATAACTTTCAAGACACACTCTTAGAATCAGCAAGGCTATCTGTTAGCTGTTCATTTGTATATAGTTCTAGTTCTACTTAACACAACGTACTGAATTTATTTATTGAAAGCACTGCTCTCTTGTTATCTCAGCATCGACATAAAATTCAGTGCAGAAACATGGCAATTAGCTCATCTTTGTGGCATACCTGCTTAGGGCAGACTTTCTCCACACGCCACTATATTTATGTTTTCTGGAAAGCTCTCTTTGTGCTAGTCATCCTAAATTCATAACTCCATATTGTTATATGATCAACTGAAGTAACTTCTCTCATCCTCCAGGTATCCTGTTTACCTTAGTCTGTGGGGGTGCGGGGGCAGCTAAGCAACCCAAAGTATTTCCTGATGATTTAGCCCAGCAGAACCTCATTGTGTCAAACACGGAAGCTCCAGGAGATGACAAAATAGTAAGTAGTTTGTTCTTTTTAAAATAAATACAAAGGACAAATTGACCTCCAACTATAATTATCTTTTCTGAGAAAAGTTCTTTTGAAATCAGGTAACCGACAATATATAAAATTTCATCCGTCCTATGGACCAGATAACATGATGTTGATTCTCTTGGTGTTATGTGGCCTTTCAATATGGGCATGTAGTGTTACTTAACAGTTAAAATCCTTTAGCATCTCATTATTATTTCTACTTAAAATATTTCATGACTTGAACTGTAGGTCCAGTCTTTTTTATATATTGAAACTGCTGTTTGTGCTGTAAAAATATTTCATTTAATTATTCACAGATCATCAAAATAATTATTTTAATTTTTTTTCCTGGCCACAGCAATAAAATGACTACGAGCTTTGATGAGTGTGGGAAGAACTTTAATGGAGTCTTTCTGGTTCTAATATGGGTTAGAAAGAAGCCTGAGGTCAAATATATGAAATGGCAATGCTAGCAAGTGACTACAGAGCTCCAACTTTGATTTCTAGCCTAGTACGTGGATGAGGAACTTGTACATTTTCTACAAAAAGCAAAATGATGATAAGAACAGGAAAGATTTAGAAAACAAAAGTCGTTGACATCTAGGAAGGTATTGGGGAAAAAAAAACTTAGAGTTTCCCACAAAAACACAGC
>JAPYYJ010002481.1:0-12773 GCA_028533885.1 Nasua narica | reverse complement strand
GATTCTATTTATATAAAACATTCTGAACAGACACAACTAGAGAAATAAATAGCAGATTAGTAGTTGCATAGGGCTGAGAGTAGGGCCAGTGAAGAGGGAAATGGAGGGCGATAGCTAGATTATACTGGCTTTCTTTGAGGATGACACAATGTTCTAAAACTGTGATGAGGGTTGCACAACTGTGTAAATATACTAAAAATCAATGAATCGTATAATTTCAATAGGTGAATAGGATGGTATGTGAATTACATCTCAATAAAGCTCCTTCAGAGAAGAGCAGGAAGGCTCTTCATGTACCAGCATGTTGTCAGGTGAAAAACACGAGCTGCAGAACAAAGTGTAAAATGTTCTTTTTATGTAAAAAGGCAGGAATGAATAGAATTCATATTTTCATTGTTTGCATTTACATAAACTTTGAGAGATACACAAAACGAATGAAAGTGGATACCTGTGAGTACAAGTATAATCTTTTCAATTATGACAATAATAGTAAACATCACTTGGAGAGAGCTCGGTACCTGAACATAAGAGATCGTCCTCAGAGCTATACAATATTCCATTATCACTTCCCATAAACTATTCAACCAGCCCCATTCTGACTGACATTTAAGATGTTTCTATACTTCTATTACAAAAACCGCTATAGCAAACCTTTGTGTGATATTTTTTTCAACTATACACAAGCATACAGGTAAATATTAAAAAGTAGAATTGCTAGATTAAAGATAGACCATCGAAGAAATCCTTAAAGTAATGCAGCCAAAAAATACCCCTTAAATGTGTTATAGCTGTAGCAGCTGTTAAATGCCAACAGAGTTTAATTATAATTACTGAGCAAAATACATTGTTCTGGAAAAGATTAAATGAAAATTTAGGATGTTCTCATTGTCTGTTGTAAGTGCATTAAAGATATAACACAATAAGCTCCTCATAAAAAAATTCAGTCAAAACAAAATGGTTTCTTCAACATAAGCTCTAGAACTTGAGACAGAGAAGCCGCCTCTTAATAGGCATAAATTTATTTAAATTCATTATGCGGTTTCCCAAATAATGTGCACATTTAAAGTGACCTTTCAGCCTCAAAATAGGAGGCTTAAAGCAAAAGGAAGAAGAAAATCTCTTTCAATTAAGATAAACATCAACTGTGAGTCCCAATTAGACTACAAAGAGTCCAAGAAGGCAAAACTGTCATCAAAAGAAATGGAAAGCATCAAGGCAATAGTAAACTGGATAAAATTTAAATGTGTGAAGTTTCAATGGTACAAAGTGATATTGATAAGTGTTCATGGAACACAGGGCTATGTCATCTCTTATCTTCCTTCCACTGTCTCTGGCTCATTTTGAAGTTGTTTCTGAATGGTTCTACTTAGCTGCTTAATCATCTCTGCTTAAACAGACATATCTGGGCAGAGTAACCTCCGTTATTCACTATGGTCAATGAATGTTAGGCATTAACTAACAAAATGGTAAGGTTGACAGAATATATATACATATATGTAATACGTACACATATAGTATATATGTATATGTGCATATATATCTCTCTGTATCTAACTTTCTACCTACCTATAGTGAATATTAGGATGCCAGAAGAATTACAATGCAATCTATTTCACACTAAAACCTTACTTTACTTATTTTTGGTCATTATTGTTCCTTTTACCATTATTATGCTGTTTCATGGTACAGAAAGTACTTGAGATCTTGGAGGATGAGCAGAGAATGATGGCTGTGATGATAATTAGTAATGGGTTTTGGTTAATACAGGCCAATAGCATATTTGCTGTTTGAAGCTAATAGAACTCATTCATGAACTACTTACGGGTTGTCAGGGAAAAGAATACTACATACATTGAGAGCAGTCCTGACTATTAGAACTTCTGTCTTTTGCATCATTCATCTTGTCACAGTGGGACACCCTATTAACAGCTGAGGGTCAACATTATATGCTTTGGGAAGATTATTTCAGCCAGTTTGGACAACCATTTCTTTTTCAGACACATGCATCTACTAACCAATTACATATTGAAAACTCAAATCTTAGCTAAATTTAGCCCATACTGGCATTAGGACATTGAAATCTATGTACTCATGGCAAGAGACAATTCAATACCGGTTGCCTCATGGGCAGTTTGCTACCTAAAGTCAAAGAAAATTTACCATGAAAAAACACAGATGTTACTGTTGCTTTTTAAGAGCAATCACAGTACTAAGTAGTTCTTATCAATTTCAGAAAGTTCTTTCTTTTCCTTGGCTGGGAGAGGCACTGGAAAGCGGAGATCTTAAACCTAATGAAAAATGTGCTTCAAATCTAGCAAGTCAAATCCCAGGAGGCTCTTAAACTTTGCATAAAGAGGAGAGATTTGTAAGAGCAAAGCACCCTGAGGGCACTTTTACTCCAGGAGGCTTTCTTTCTATCCCTAAATCAAGTTCACTTTCTCTGACGTTGGCCCACTGGAGCTTGTAGGAATACATTCTAGCACCAGAGGTCAGGGTCAGATACAGACAGAAACCCATACAAAGATGGACACTGAGGATTGACAGTGGGGAACCCATCATTTTGGGATTTCCAATTTTTCCCTGCAAATGTGAATGTGAGGACCATATAAATGCAAGGTCTTTAGAGAGTATTCTCTCATTTCTTTTCTTTTTTAAATGATTGTAAAAGATGGCTTTCTTTCTGTTCCTCATACCTACTAAATATATATTCAAGCATTTTGTACTATAATTCTCTTCTACCCAATTTTTGCTCAACTGGTTACTTTAGTTCTTAGCTTCCCTGATTACCTTAACAAAAGTACATCTCCAACACATGCGCCTCATTAACTCATTCCTTTGTGTATTATCTTCACTGCATTTAACAATATTGGAAATAATTTTATTTGTTTAATTATTTTTGCTCAGTAAGCCCCATCAAGGGAGGGAGGCACTATCATAACTTCAGTGCCTAGCACATAAAAGGGACTAAATGTATATGTTTTCTTTATAGAAAATATACAGAAGCTACCCAATACAAAACTGGAGAAAATTATCTTAAATAAAAAGTCTTGTTGAATTTTTAAAAGAAAACTATTTATATCGCTATCTTCCTGTGGCATTGTTGTAGGCTACTATTGAAACAGATAGGAATCATTCACGTATATTAAAGAATGAAATGTAAAGTAACATATTCCTAAATAATACAGTACTTAGAAAATAATATATATTTTTAAGAAGGCCATCTCAAAGAAGTTTCCAGTCTAGATTTAGCTAGAAGTGAAGTGAATTCCTTCCATACTTATGTAAATGTATTTAATAGAATAAGGTTAAAATTAAGTCAAGATTTACTCATATTAATCTTCAAATTAAATGATAACTAGGTTTTACCTACAGCTGTCATGACAGTTTCTCAGTAAAATTTCCATTATCATTTCACTTGAAAAAGATCTTATGTGAAAATCATACATATGTCATATCACGTATCATTTTGGAAAGGGCTAAAATCCTTACATCCTTGAACAGTAACTTGTATCAAAGTGTAACTTCTGTCAAAACTAACAACTTTGTGTTATGAGAGCATCAACAAGAAAACATTAATGGGAATTTTTTTCCCTTCTGATAATAATAAACTGGCGACTATTTCTGTGGTTTGCTGTGTGCCCGGCATAGTGCCAGGCAAGCGCTCTCCATGTATTTTTCTATTGAACCTTCATAGGAACCCCATGGGTAGTTTTTCCCCTCGTCCAAAATCACCCAGTTTGTAAGTGGAGGACCCTAGTTTTGAACTCCACTGCCTTCAGGAGCCGCCCCATCTCTTCAGTATATATGTCCGTAATTTCAAACTGCCTTTGAGTTTCATTAGCTCAGTTCCAGGAGCTCATACACTGTGTTCCCAGGGCCTAAAGAGACAAAGATATTTTGAATGCAGTCAAGCAGATAAAATCTCGTATCAAAATGATATCGAAGATTAAAACTACCCCTTAACTTACACATGGAACAAAAGGAATATCTACACAGTCATACAGAACATGGCCTTCTGGCCTAGTCCTGGGGCAGGAAGCTTAAACATGGGACACCAAACTTACTAAGTGCTTTTTATTTCTCCCTGCAAAAGGATTAGAGGGTTTCTTAGATAACTGAGAAAAAAAGATCTCACTTTTTCTTAAAGATTCCTGATTAAATATGTTTACATGCAGCAGAATTGCCCCCTTCGCCCCACAGTAAAATCAACTTAGACCTACTCAGAGTCCTTCCCCAAATCTCTTTGAAGTCATCAAAATTATTCTGAGGAACCAGCCCTTCTTTTTTAAGTATCACTCCCCTTAGTCAGAACTCACATTACAAGGGATATCTCCTTCTCTCCAGCAGTAGGAATTAATTTACTCAGGATGTTACAGTGAAATCAGAAGTGACTAGGATTGAGACCAAACTCTATGGAAGTTTTCACAGATTTAACTTCCTTTCCCACCAAACGTTTCAGAAGTTCCAACATGACTTGATACCCAAGATGCTACCTTTTCTTCTGACTCCCTGAATGTACCCTATCTTAGCAGACTTTCACCCATTTAAAAAGACTGTCCTGAGAATATTTTTTCTTTTCTTCTCTTCAAGTAGATTCACGTTCTACATCTCAGCACTAATGAATATAGAAAGTCAAGGAAGACTTTAAAGCAAATTTTTACTCAGAAATATTTGAGAAGACACTAAGGTATTCATTTGACATTCAATGAAATCTTACCTTGAAGGCTAGAAGTTCTTTATGTGAACTGAAATTTACAGGGGAGGTTACACCTATGAAATATTTAGGAAGCAACTGGGTGAACACGAAATGCCTAGAGTGACTGGCACCAAGGGAATTTGGCACTTTAAAATATTTTGGGAAGCCCAAGACTGCAAGCGTAGGTCTATACTCTGTATTCTTTCTACGTCTCTTATGTATTTATTCACTAACACACAAGTGGCAGGAACTATGGAAGCATATGTGCTTGTTTGGTGCTTTGAACAAATTACCTAGTTTATTATAGTAAATTATCTCAAACTTCTTTGGGTATTGGAAATTCAAGACCTTTTGACTACAGAATTACACACGTGTGGATTTTAAAAGACTTGTACATGAAATTGTCAGCACTTTATAAAGAAAGTAAACTCACCAACAGCACTTTATAAAGAAAGTAAACTCACCAACAGGACTCAAAACCAGAAGTGGAAAAAACAAAAAACCAAAAAAAACCTCCAAAAGTTAGTTATGTAAAAACGATGACCAAGGATATAAAGTTGGGAGAAGGGAGAGATTCAAGTATGACATCACTTTTAAATTTGCTAAAGTCTTATAAACAAAGTTCATGAACAAAATCACATAGTTTTTCTGACTCCTGGCTAAAGTTCAGAACAGTTGTTTATGGAATTGTCCACAATAGGTACTGAAGAGACAGGGTATACTAAATGGGGTGGGTTCGGAAGTCAGACTGAGTTCCCAACCAGCAGTAGAGTCAGAGCTGTTACAACTGCGCAGAAATGCCAGTAGTCTAGATGTGTGACTGAGAAGCATGCAATAATGTGGCTCATTGTGAAAGCCTGATAATAATTTGATATTCTGTTGGCAAACAGATTTTCCATTGTTCCCTTATATGGCAGTCATAATCCTTAAGGGCAAATCCTTTCCAGTGAACTGCAGTGGGACATGAATGACATTTTCTTCTGATTTTCGACATGGAATCTGTCTTTGACAATTCTCTTAAAAAAGCTCCTATTAGATCCCTGTTGGATGAAATGGCCTTACTAAGATTAATTCAGTTAAAGCCATGGATTATGCAAGATGCTATAAAGGAATATAATTGGAAATATAACTATAACTCAACCATGGTAATAGTAAAATGAGTTTATTTAGAGAGCAGGCAAACTAGCTACTAGCGGTTATTTGTGGAAAGGAAAATTTATTTCCTTTAGTAGTGAAACAAGGTCCTCAAACATTTTACAACATTTAACTAAGATCTATAAAAATAAAAGTCTCCTGGAGATTATCTGTAAAAACAGATACTTGACAGTAAGTTAAATTATGTCAAATATTAATTTTATGAGTCATTTTTGTTTAAAATTCATTTCTTTCCAACTATTTTTCCTGATGTTCCCTTATCATGTTCACTTTCTATATATACACTAAAATTTCCTAGTTTATATATTTTAAGTTTGAAAAATTAAAGGCTAAATTCATCTAAATAAAAGAGAAATTTGTTAGTTTTCAGGTTTATTTAAAAAATAAATTTAAATATTTAACTTGGCTAGCACAGCCTTGTTAGGAATTGATTAAATAAACAATTTGTTTAGAATGAAAATATCCCTCTAGCTCAGGGAAAATATTTTGACCTAAAAAATCAAATATTCCAGATTTATTTCATATTACCCCCCACACACGATTACAAGCAGTGGTAATAGTTTTTAAATTATTCTGTTCACCACTGGATTTCAGAAAGCAACTGAAACACTTTTAAACCCTAAATGTTCTTCCTTATAATGAAACTGAAAAGTATGCCAGACATGGAGTAGTAGGTAAAACTAAAAATCCTCTGCAGGAATATTTTAGAAAGTCACTAGACTAGAAATTTTATGAAGGTGAGGGCTATATATTTTATCACTGTCTCTCTAACAGCTAGCAGGATGCCTGGAGCAAAACCATGTTAATAAACATTGTTAAATGAAGCAATGAAAAATGTTCCTTTATTTTTGCCACTAACAGAAAAGCTACAGAGACAAAACTCTTCTTTAAGAACTGTACATTTTAAGCTATAGACTCAAATGGTCCTGTGGCTAGTTTTGTACAAGAATCAAAGCAAATCACTTCCTCTATCATTAAGGATTAGGCCTTAATTTCTTAGCTTTCCAAATTATTTAAGTTTACAAGTGTGGTAAAGCTAAAGGCTAACTTAATAATGGGAAAAGTTCACAGTACAATTAAGAATGCTAACCCTGACTTTGGAGATCAGTGGTCAACTCCATTTGTGAGGGGTCTAGGACAAGCTTGACCCTTTGACTCAGCATCTGGGCTGTGAAATCTGCCAGCTGTGACAGCTGTAATGAGCTTCAAAATGTTCCCAGTGAAGCTGAAGTGAGCCTGGGGAGGAGGGTGGTCGTAGCACTTACTTCCAGTCAGTCTCTCAGCTGCCTATAAAAACCACCCCACGGACAGAGAAGTCAGCCATGTTCCCTGGGTGATTAATGTGGCAACACACATTAGCATTTTCTGCTTGCACTGTCCCTTACTATTTGACGATGCTGAGAGGCATCACTCAGGCAAGGAGAAAAATGTTCAGGAAAACTGGAGAGTGCAGACTCTTAAGTGAGAGACGTGTGAGGGAACTGAGAGAAGGGCTGAGACTGCAATTACCAGCGGCGATGGTAAGCTCTGGGGAAAGCCAGGGGACAGCAAAAATCCTGTAAGATACTTCACAACTGCTTGCACAGAGTGTAAACTCTGTCTCACAACTCACCCTGGACGATGGCTAGCAGAGCGGCATCTACTGAAAACAAAATTAAAATGGAAACAGACTGTAACATTTCCTCTGTAATACAGAACAACTCACTGCTCTTCTCCCCACATATAACAGGCAGATCCTGAATGCCCACCTGGCAGAGGCACTGCGCTGAACCCAGCTTCCCCTACAGCACGCTCCCGGTCCAAGCAGAGAGGGGGGTGGCACGGCAGACCCCTGCTGCCATGCCGCATGGGCTCTCGTACAGAAATGTACCAGGTTTCAGGAGCACACGGAGAAGGCAGTTCTAATTCTGAACGCGGAGGTCTAGGAAGGCTTCCCAGAAGAAATGTCCCACTGGGGGCAAATCTCAGCAACAGAGTTTGGACATGACATTGTATTCAAACAATTACTGTAAACTGACAACAGCTTTAGTGCTCATATAGTCCTACATACCAAATTATGATTGAAATAATTAGCACATCAGGGCCAGGGGTGGCTCAGTTGGTCAAGCGTCTGACTCTTGATTTCATCTCAGGTCATGATCTCGGGTCATGAGATTAAGCCCCCCCCTCGTTGGGCTCTGTACTCAGCTTGGAGTTTGCTAGAGATTCTCTCTCTCCCTCTTCCTCACCACCCCACTGCCGCCCCCTGCTTGAAAGCTCTCTCTGTCTAAATGAATAAATGAATAACAATTAGCGTATCTAATTTTCACCCTGAATTTATATTTCAAACCAAAGTTTGTGAGAATTTATGAACTACATACACATCAACATGGGATAAATTCTCAAATATCATTTGGTACGGAAAAAAACCAGACAGACACAAAATAGCATGCACTGTATTATTACTTTTACATAAAATCCAAAAGTAGAAAATAATAATGTGTGATCTTTGAAATCAGGACAGTTGTTACATGAAGAGGGGGTAGGCAGTGACTGAGAATGGCACAAGGGGGCTTCAGGACTACTGGTAGAATTTTTAATCTAGGTGGTGATGACAGAGGTGGCCACTGATAATTAAAAGCTACCTTTTTTTTTTTTTTTACAATATACGGAAAGAGTTTCTATGCTATCTGGTATTCACATATAGTGTGTTCTTCTCTTCATAGGTAAGAAATTACTAACAACATGTCAATTACACAAAAATTACACATTTGTATGCCTATATAAACCCTGCTTTTGCTACAATGGCTTTACTTGCATGTAAATTTAATGGCAGAGTTTACGCATAAAGCATTATTATGAGGTCACCAGGGCCACTTAGATGGCAAGCAGCCACATTACAGATTTTACCAACTTATGGCAGCAATTTTTGTCTCCAAGCCCCAAAGCAGCATCCAGTAGTACTTTACTGCATGTGGCTATTACTAATTGACAGAAAAGAAAAAGATTAGTCATCTTGGCTTTAAACAATGGGGACTAATTCTTTTGTTACGTATGTGAGAAATGCTTTACAATTATGGAGAAATTTCAGGTGCATTTCTAGGGAAGGGTATAATTTCAGGCCTATGTATATAAAATGATTTTCCCAATTACAATAACAACTTAATAAAGACATGTTTGCTAAAAGCAGGCTTGCCTTTTGTGTTTTGTATTACCATAGAAACACTTACTGATTCATATACAATTGGACTCAGTTTTAACAAGAAGACGCAGATAAACAATTGGGACTAATTTTTCCAAGCAAGAGATTCAGGGAATCTTTAGTGGGCTAATTTTTTCCCCCAGGGTGATTCGCTCCACCCTCAATCACACCTTTTAACCCAATGTACAGTGGTTAATTATAACGAAGTAATGCTTTTATACATTCTTATTGGTAGCTATTCAGGAAAAAATAAGTAGACACCAGAGACCACGGAATGCTAATTGCCAGCTCCGACTAAGCCACTGCATTCTCCATATTTCTAGCCTCTTTGCTTCAGAGCCCATCCTGAAGTAACTCTCCAGGCCCCAGGAACGGATCTTCTAATCAGACCTCATTTTTTGCCTGTTGTCTTTCTAGAAACGGAGAAGGAGGCTGAAGTCCTTTTTACTGAGCTAGGAGGAAAGGGTAAACTAAACAGGAGACCTACCCAGCCTGGGACCTGCTAAAGAGGCTATGGAGAGAACAATGTGGAAGTGACACAACCAGGAACAGGAAAAGAGGAGCAGTGGATAGGACAGGTATGGAAGGCCTGGCACTGAGACTATGGTAAGACTGAACCACCACAGAGCCCCGGGTAGGAAGGTTACCCAGAGAAAGTCTCCAAATATGCACCCCGGGATAATGCCCAGGCACCAGCCCTTCCTTTCAGATTCAAACCCTGCTGGAACTAATTCCCTAGAGGATTTTTGACTTTTTTTTTTAAAGATTTTATTTATTTATCTATTTTGAGAAAGAGAGAGATAGCGAGAAAGGGAACACAAGCTGGGGGAGTGGGAGAGGGAGAGGCAGGCTTCCTGCACCTGGAGCTTGATCCCAGGACCCTGGCATCATGACCCGAGCCAAAGGCAGATGCTTAACAACTGAGCCACCCAGGCACCCTGGATTCTGAACAATTTTTAAACAATAAAATCAGAGGTGTTTTAGCTTTCAGTTGGCCCCTACTTATACTCCCACCTTCTCTGTGTACTTTACTTCTTTAACCCATCGGAATAGAAGGATGTCTTCTTTGAACCACAGTGCTGGTGTGACTGATTCACAAGACCCAGCTTTGTATAAGTGCTCAGTTCCGAGATGTGCCCAAGAAGGCTGCCTTATGGAGAAAGAGCCCTACAGATTAAATCAGTTCTCATACGCAGAGTTCTTGATTTTTTGAAAAAGTCACACAAACATACAAACTTGAAAAATGCATCATATAAGCTAACATTTCCCAGGCGCTCATAGGAGTCAGCCACTGTGCCAAGGACAGTAGGTTTAGTAACACAATTGACAGATGAATATATGTATCATCCTTAAAGATAATCTTTTATAATTTTTCAGGGCACATGAATCCATGAAATTCTCTTATTTGCCTTGCAATCATGGGTCAGTCAGTTTACTTCACAAGGGCTCAGTGTTCTCATTTAATAAACAAGGAATAGTAATAGAAACCTCACAGGATTTATGATGAGGACCTGATGGGATCATTCCTGACATTTCTAACAGTTTTTCTTGACCCTATTTGACTAGAAATGTTAAAGACTAGCAAAACTTTTCTGCTTCCAAAATGGAGTCAGGGATGGGGAGAATCAGATTATAGGTTACTCTCTGTGGTCCCTTTCATTTCAAAGGGTTTATGGTTCTACGGACTGGCCAAATGCCAGAGAGGAAGAAGGCAGTGCAGTTTATAGTCTGACTGAGGGAGAGAGTCAATAAACCGAATGCGTCAGGAACTAGCTAGATTTCCAAAGAAGGGAGGTGTGTTAAAGTCCATTTTCTATTTCTTGATACATGCCTATGGTCCATGATTAAAGGCTTGTATGCAAATCTCGAGAAAGAAGGCAGACAAAATATAAAGATGTTTTTGAGATGCACAAGATTAAAAGAAGAAACGACCAACCCAGGGCAGGAAGGCAAAGTATGCGTAAATGCCAACTGACTACTTTTTGGAATACTACGAGGCAGGACACTGTGCCACCAAGGCAGTTCAGAAAGTGGAGAGAAGTCAATAAAACAAGGACGACGACGAAAGTGGTAACAACTATCCTGGCATTTGGAATTAAACCACATTTTTTCTTTAACTCTGTGATTTATAAACTGTGTGATTTCAGTTGTACCTCATATGGTTGTTTTGAGGGCAAAGTGAGCTCGGTCGTATAAAGTACCATGTCCAATGTCTGGCAAACAGTAGATACTCAATATATTGTAATGACTCTCATTACAACAGCTACGGCTCGGACTATGACTGGAGGCCTAGGAGCTAATGTCCTAGCTAGCTGGTGATCCAGGTGCTAATCCGTGACCTGCTGTTGCCCCACAAAACTGTGGGATCAGAGGAACCATTACAGCAATGCTCATTCACAAGCCAGAACGCCACTGGTTAAAAGTTGACATTTTGCAATAATAGGATTATGCTAACTAAAACAGTATCCGTCATACAAATTCCTTGACACAAAGACAATTCAGTGCCGCACTGCAACGGAATGAAATTATGGATGTTAGGAGGTATTATTTTCTCTATTCCAGACATATATGAATATTTCACACACTTTAATCAAAAGGAGTTGAATTTCTCATCTTGGATGTATTGCAAACAGGAAGGAGAATCAAGTGCAATGGGAACACTCTTCCGTGTGAAGCCTGAAAACAATTACATATTGAAACTACATTTTACAAAACATTTTTTTAACAGGTCACACTGGTGCCGTCTACTTTGTAATTCAAAATGAACATTGTGCAGTGTGAAATGAGAAGAGACCACAAAGTCACTTACTAGCAGTTTTCACATGTCATGCGGAATAATCTACTTATCGTTTGATTCACTATCCCTTTATCTACCAATAACTAGGAAGAAATGGGTTAAATTTTAAGAAAGGGGGATTCAAATTAGATATAAATAAAACTTCTTAACTGTGGATTGTAAAACATCAGGGCCCTTTGCTGTCAGAAAGTTTCAGAAGCTGCAGTCCTGATGCGCATATATTCCCCACCTAGTTTCTACTTTTCTAACTTGTTCTCCCTCATGTGTAGTAGAGAAATAAGATGTGCAGTTGCCTCCCTTCATCCTCTGGCAGTTTTTAAGACTGAGATATGAGGAGATAAAATGTCTTGACATTCAAATCCATCACTGACAGCTTTTGCCCAGCAGGTGGCAGAGTGATTATAAACGGGGTAGGGCGCTACGTGGTGGATGTCTGGTGCAAGACTGGCTGGAGTTCTTCCATATTGGCCTCCATTCTGATCTTCCTTCCAACTCCTCTAGCCGCACTTCCTCAGCTCTTATCCACAATGTTTCCTTTGTATTTTTTTCTAACTTTTATTCTGAAGAGCGGTTTAGCTGAGCTTCCCCAATTCACATATTCACCCATCCCCCAGAATGCTCCTAGGAGAGACAATTTCCTTCAAAGGCTGAGGGTGAATAATAAATACATATAGTTGATATTTCCCTGTTAAGAGAAACTGAACTAAGAGACTGCATCCGTAGGTTCTGGCTTCTCCCTATTATTATACTATTTCACGCTAAACTTGACCACGGAGCAAGGCATTTTGAGAGGCATCGGTACAGCCTGCTGTTAGTTATGTTCACGTGGTTACACTTAATGGTACCTTACCCAGGCTCACTGTCTTCTGCCGCTGTGGCATCCCAGGACTTTCTGTAGGCCCCGGTGCCTGGAGAGATTGGTGCTTGGGGCTAGAATCTACCGT
>JAPYYJ010002480.1:0-12774 GCA_028533885.1 Nasua narica | reverse complement strand
AAACTCTGCTTCTCAGCCAGTCAGGTCATCTAAGCGAATGGCCCTGGTTCCAAGACTCGAAATTCTGCACTGGCGTAACCTTGCGTTATCTGCACTTATACTTCAAGGCCAGGGGTTTTCTTCTGTCTGCCCAGAGGCTTTCTGTGTGCAAGACTTGCCCTAGAATCTGTATTAGTCAGGGGTCTCCAGAGAAACAGAACCAATAGAATAACTATACACATATAAAGAGAGATTTCTGTTAAAAAGTGTGCTCACATGATTATGGAGACTTAGCAAATCTAAAATCTGATGGGAAAGGCCAGCAGGCTGGGAATTGGGAACAGCTTTACTTTGAGACTGAAGACTATCTGCTGGCAAAATTTCCTCTTGCTGGGGACGGGCTATTAAGGCCTTCAACTGATTAGATGAGGCCCACCTATGTTATGAAAAGTAATCTGCTTTACTCAAAGTCCACTAATTTAAATACTAATCTGATCCAGGGGTGCCTGGCTGGCTCAATGGGTTAAAGCCTCTGCCTTCAGCTCAGGTCATGATCTCAGGGTCCTGGGATGGAGATCCACATCGGGGCTCAGTGGGGAGCCTGCTCAGCGGGGAGCCTGCTTCTCCCTTTCTCTCTGCCTGCCTCTCTGCCTACTTGTGATCTCTCTCTCTCTGTCAAATAAATAAAATCTTTAAAAAAAATACTAATCTGACCCAAAAAACAGTTTCACAGAAACATCCAGAATAACATTCGAACAAATACCTGAGAACCATAGCACATAAAATAAGCCATCACAATAGCCAGACTTCAGCTAGGAGACTCCTACTTCATGATAAAGCAATTCCATTCACACAAAATCAAAGAGCCATATGTAGGGGTGCCTAGGTGACTCTGTTGGTTAAGTTCCCCACCCTTGATTTTGGCTCAGGTCATGATCTCAGGGTCATGAGATTGAGCCCCATGTCAGGCTCTGTCTGCACTCAGGGGGAAGTCTGCTGGAGATTTTCCCTCTCTCCCTCACCTTCTGCCCCTCCCATACTCCCTCTTAAAAACAAAATATTAAAAAAATAAAAAAGAGCTGTGTGGTCTAACTGGATTCACCATGCAAGTCAGGGAGGGGGTTTGGGAAAAGTTTGTGTACTGGAGGGAACACATGTGAGTTATGTGCCAATTCCTTAAACTGAGCCTGTGCAGTTAGAGCTCCTGGGTTCCAAATGATATTCTCTTTTTTCCTATTGACTTCAGATGGAGTCCATGCAAATAATAAGTCATGTGGTTGCATATCCATGATGTTTTACCTGCCCTACCCATTGGCATCACTGCCGGCAGCGAACCTTCCTGCCATGTCAGGAGCTCATTAAATGTTGACCTGGGACCACAGTTGTAGCTGCCTGTGGGTTAGATGCTATAGCCCAGGAAGGCTGTTCAGCCTTCACATTGGAATCGATCGTACCTGAATGCGATCATGGGAGAACAAGAACATACGTACCTTCTTATTTTAGAAATTTCCTGTAAAAATAATAAAATAAATTGTATATAACCAAATAAAAATAACAAATAAAAAAATATGCTTGTTGAAGGAGAGGAAGGACAGCGGAGGGTAGGGGTCAGGAAATGAGAAAGCATAAATAGCAGAACCGGGAAAGGCATAGGAACACATTTCACCTCCGAGAAGCTCTTTCCCCTGTGCCCCACTGGTTGGACTTGATCCCTTTGTTCTTGATTCCTGTCATTAATCTAATCTTCAATGCTGGATTCTGATGTTACATGCTATTGGGTTCTTATGGTCCAATTTTCTGAACTTGAGCTATGAGATTGTATGTGATTAAAATCGTAATAAATGTTTATGGGAAGAGTTCTGAGCCTTTTTCCTAACATTTGACTGAGGTTGCCTTTGTAATATTCATCTTTTTAAATGTTATTTTGCCATTTTTTATATATAAAATCATAAATTCCAAGGCTGGAGGATATCTTAGGGTTGATTAAGTTGAACTCCCTGAATGTTAGGAAACCTAGGGTTAGGAAACCTAGCAAGGGAGGAAACCGGGCAAATGACTTGCTCAAGACCAGCGTCTTCCTAAGATGAGCCTATGGTCCAGTTCACCTGTGTCCCAGCGCTCTCTCTAGCGAGGCACAGGGAGAAAAGGCAAAGCTGTATTACAGGCAAGAAGCAGAATCCCTTCCTGCCGACAGAGGCACAGGACTCCTTCCACATATTGCACATTACTCTGGAAATTAATAGCTCAATTTGGTGTTAAACGAAATGGCTCACGTGGTTGATCTGGCCCAAGTAAAGGATCAGCAAAATGGGGACCTGAGCTCCTCTGTATGATAATCAGAAATAGTCCCTAGAGGAGTAAGACAAACACACTGAACGCCTTTCTGCAAAGCCAATTTGGGGCAGTGGTCTGATTGCTGGATAAATCACACCAGGAAATTGAAATGAGTGGTGAAGATATACAGAGAGGGTACATTATAGGGTAGCAAACAGTCCTCTATACCTTAGAGAAATTACTCTATCAGAAGTGGAGAGGAACCGTGCAGTATGTCCAGGGAAATAAGGAGAGACAAGGAAGAAGACAAGAGCATATATGAGATACATAAATCAAAAGGATAAATTGATGTTAGAGGTGGTATGGAATTAAAAGGAAGTAAGAAACTGATAGTTAAAGACAGGGCTGAAAGGGGACAGAAAAATGGCAAGGGAAAAAAAAAACCCAAAAGTACACTTACCTCTCAACAGTTCATGGACTTGATGATTTATTCTTTTCTTTTCTTTTTTAGTGCCAGCTTAGATTGATATGACCACAAAATACAGAATTCTGGCCCTCTCTCTGCCAGCCTATACACAGAGAATGCAAATCAGCACGATGCTAAGTCAGGCAGGAATGGGATATTACATTTATTTATTTTGTCTTAATGATCAATCTTATTCCAACTTATTTATTGAGCATCTCATATGTACTAGGCCCTGTACTAGGGCACCCTATTGCATAGGTGGGTGGGGTCCCCGTGCTCACTGAGCCAACGATCTAACTGGGAAAGGTGATGTACCACAAAGGGACATCAAAGTGACTTAGGGGATTAGCTACCCTCTGGTTTGGGTTTCAAGACTTTATTCTGCTACCTATAGCAGAAAATCTAAATAATAGCATCTTAAACGAACTGAGGTGGATTTTTCACACACAATGAGAAATACGAGTACATAGAGATTTATTATTTCATACAGAGAAATATAAATATAAGATCTCGGGAAGGTGCAACAGCTCATACGTGACACTGGAACCCAGATGGAGCCTATATGTCTAGACAGGGAGTGTGGTACAATGGTGAAGTACAGGGATGCTAGCATGAGGCTATTACTTACTAGCTCTTATTAACTCATCGTGTTAAATCTTGGCTCTGTGACTGTGTGACGATAGGAAATTTACTTAACCTTTCTCCAGTTCTCCAGTCTTCTTGTCTGTAAAGTGGCCATGAAAATAATAGGCCCCCCTCCCCACCATAAATATAATCAAATGATCTTTGACAAAGAAGCGAAAGTAATGCAATGGAGCAAAATAGCCTTTTCAGCAAATAGTGCTGGACCAATTGGACATCCACATGCAAAATAGTGACTCTAGAGACAGACCTTACATTCTTCACTAAAATAAACTCAAAATGGATCACCAGTCTGAATATAAAATGCAAAATGATAAAGCTCCTGGAAGGTAACATAGGAGAAAACCTACATGACCTTGGGTTTGCTGATGCCTTTGTAGATACAACACCAAAGACACGATTCATGAAAGAAATAATTGATAAGCTAGACTTCATTAAAATTAAAAGCTTCTGTTCCACAAAGAATAATATCAAGAGAATGAGAAGACAAACCATGGACTGAAGAAAATACCTGCAAAAGACACATCTGATAAAAGACTGTTATCCAAAATATACAAAGAACTCAAAACTCAACAGTAAGACCACAAACAACCTGATTTAAAAAAAACAGGCCAAAGCCTTACCAGACATGTCACCATCTTTGATGACATATGAAAAGATGCTCCACGTCCTATGTCTTCAGGGAAATGCAAACTAAAATAATAATGAGATTCTCCTAACACCCATTAGAAGAGCCAGAATCGGGGCACCTGGGTGGCCCGGTTGGTTAAGAGTCTGCCTTTGGCTCAGGTTGTGATTTCAGGGTCCTGGGATCGAGCCCCAAGTTGGGCTCCACACTCAGCGAGGAATCTGCTTCTCCCTCTCCCTCTGCCCATCCCCCACCCTCCCCACCTGTGCTCTCTCAGTTTCTCTCTCAAATAAACATATAAAATCTTAAAAAAAAAAAATGAAAAAAAGAATGGCTGGAATCCGGGACACTGATGACACCAAATGCTGATGAAAATGTGGAGCAGTAAAAACTCTCATTCATGGCTGGCGGGAATGCAGAATGTATGCCCACTTTGGAAGACAGTTCGGAGATGTCTTACAAAAGTAAACACATTCTTACCATCTGATCCAACATCACGCTCCTTGGTATCTGCCCAAAGGAGCTGAAGACTAATGCACACAGATGTGTGTGCATCCGAAACCTGCACACAGATGTTTATAGCTGGGTGTTCATTCATATTTGCCCAAACTTGGAAGCATCCAAGATGTCCTTCGGTAAGTGAATGGATGAAAAACCTGTAGGGCACTCAAACAAGGGGGTATTATTCAGTACTAAAAAGAGATGAACTCTCAAGCCAGGCAAAGACGTGGAGGAATCTTGAAGGCATATTACTAAGTGAAAGAAACCAATCTGGGGAGGCGACATACTGTATGATTCCAACTCTACGACATTCTGGAAAAGGCAAAACTATGGAAAAAGTAAAAAGATTAGTGGTTTCCAGGGGCTAGGGGCAGAGATGAGTAGACAGAGCACAGAGGATTTTTAGGGCAGTGAAATTACTCTGTATGCCTTTATAATAATGGATACATGTCGCTATACATTTGACTATATTCATAAAATGTACAACACCAAGAATGAACCCTAAAGTAAACTAGGGATTTGGGTAATTATGATGTGTCCGTAGGCCCATCAGTTGTAACAAATGTACCACTCAGGTGGGGAATGGGATGGAGGGGAAGCTATGCATGTGCGGGGTTAGGAGATGTATGGGAAATCTCTGTACCTTCCCCCTTAATTTTGCTATGGGCCTAAAACTGCTCTAAAAAAATGTTATTTTAATAATAAAAATAGCCCCTACCTCCCAGGCCTATTGAAAGGATTAATAATTTAACATATGCAAACCACTAGAATAGTTCGGTAGGCAACATGTGTTGTTACAGTTGTTAATATTAACACCCTTCCAGACTTAAGTTGGATTTTTGTCTTCATGTTTGGTCACTAATGGTCTCAAGAAATCTGCCACATCCTTAGGCCTCATATAGCATTCTGGATAGGAAGACAAGGAAAGAAATGAAAATGGCATGCCAGCTAAACCTGGCTTTTTTTTTAATTTTTATTTTTTTTTGCTGGTTGTTGTTTTAATTTAAATTCATTTAGCCAACTTATTGTACATCATTAATTCCATGTAGTGTTCAATAATTTTTTTTTTTTAGTGTTCAATAATTTATCAGTTGCATATAACACCCAGTGCTCATCACATCATGTGCATAAGCCTGGGTGTTTTTTTTTTTTAGATTTTTATTTATTTATTTGAGAGAGAGAGAGACAGCAGAGCAAGACAGCATGACCTGGGGGGAAGGGCAGAGGGAGAGGGAGAAGCAGACTCCCCACTGAGCAGGGAGCCAGCTGCTGGGCTCGATCCTGGGACTCCGGGATCATGACCTGAGCTGCAGACAGACGCTTAACTGACTGAGCCACCCAGGTGCCCTAAATCTGGCTTTTTTAAAAAATCAAGAATACAGTAGCTTCTCTGACAGTCGGGCTCAGCAGACTTTGCTTTCATGTCATTGGGCAAAACTGTGTCATATGTTCACATCTGGCTGCAAAGCGGTGGAGAATAAGGTTGCTGATGGATTAAGGAGATCATGCATGGGGGTTGGGGACTAGAATATGGGCATAGGATCAGCCAATCAACCGTGTCTGCTATGGCTTCTGTCCAGAGACAGCCACTGTTAACATTGGACATATGTCCCTTATAAAAAGGTGCACTTCCCCTCTTAATTACATGGATCAAGCAGGTCAAACTGAATCGTCCCGGCTTCTTATCCAGCCGTTATCTGCCTGGGTCTATTTCCTTTGCATAAAATAAGGCACCCCACGTGATTCCATTCCAGCCATTTCAACCAACCCAACTATTGACGACATGCCCAGGCTTATGTGGAACTACACCCTGAGCTGCATGAGGACCTGGAAACTTAGAATAGCACAGATCATGTCCTGTCTTTCCTGAGACGTGCCCAGAACAAAAGAATTCAAGAACACCATGGATATCTTTCCGGCCTTAAGAAATGTCCATCTTGGGGGCGCCTGGGTGCCTCAGTTGGTTAAGCAACTGCCTTCCGCTCAGGTCATGATCCCGGAGTCCCGGGATTGAGTCCCACATCGGGCTTTCAGCTCCATGGGGAGTCTGCTTCTCACTCTGACCTTCTCCCCTCTTATGCTCTCTCTCACTCTCTCTCTTTCCTAATAAATAAATAAAATCTTTAAAAAAAAAAAAAGAAATGTTCATCTTGGGGTGCCTGTGTGGCTCAGTGTGTTAAAGCCTCTGCCTTCGGCTCAGGTCATGATCCCAGGGACTTAGGATCGAGTCCCTCATCGGGGTCCCTGCTTAGCGGGAAGTCTGCTTCTCCCTCTCCCTCTGCTTCTCTCCTCAGCTTATACTCTCTCTCAAATAAATAAATAATATCTTAGAAAGAAAGAAAGAAAGAAAGAAAGAAAGAAAGAAAGAAAGAAAGAAAGAAAGAAAGAAAGAAAGAAAAGGAAGGAAAGCAAGCAATGTTCATCCCTTTAACCCAGTAATAGCATTCCAAGATTATTCTAAATAAACAATTGGAAAGCCAGACAAAAATTACATGCAAAAAGATATTGACTATACGCTGTTTTTTATAGCCAAAAAAGGTCGTGCAAGTGACTATTCAGCAGTCACAAAAATTACGCTTTTGAGGAACTTTTACTGTTATGAGAAACACTATGTTTTGTGCTTTTACGTTTATATTTTTAATGTTACGAGAAACATATGGTGAGAAAATGCTTATCATATATTATTCAGCGGGGGGCAGTTTACCAATGTGCATAGTCCACACAGTAAGTATAGTGGTTAAGCACATAGACTCTGGAGTTAGACTAGTTCCAAGTTCCTTCTTTGCAGTTCACCACTTATTTATCTTTTTATTTAGGGGCACTTTACCTAACTTCTGTAGGCCTCTAAAGCCAATATGAAAACGTAGAGGGAGGAAGGAAAAACACTTGAAGAGGAAAGAAATGCCTTAGTAAGGCACCATAGAGCCAAAGCTGCTGGGGGCCCAGAACAGGAAGGCTCCAAAATGGGTCCAGGAGGCCATGCCAGCTGCTCTGACCCTTGGGACCATAGGATCCAGCAGATCCAACGGTGCTTGGGTACCGTTTGGTACCCAAGATGCTGTTTGGAGCCTTTGACAGGTCCCTTTGGGTGAATCGCAGTACAATCCTGACATCTCCATGGATACTTACTCTGCTTTGGAGAAATGGCTGATGGACTTCTACATTAATAGAGATGGAATCCTTAACCAGGGGCCATCAAGTTACCAGGAGACCCGAACTGCTCATCATGCACTGGGTGTTACTTGTTACCCAGAACCCCACTTGGGTGTGCACAACAGTCCTCCTTCATGGGACCCAGGCAGGCCCTGAAGACAGAATTAAGTGACCTGAAATAGTGGCCCAAATGCCCATGGTCCCCCCCTCCGGCTACACCATCTCTCTCTCCCAGCCTGCACCTGTGGCCTCCTGGAGAGTTCCCTATGACCGGTTGACAGAGGGCAAGACTCAGACCTGGTTCACAGGTGGTTTTGCACCATCTATGGGCATCCCCAGAAAGTGCACAGCTGCAGCACCCCAGTCCCCTTCTGGGAATGTCCTCGAAGGACAGAGCGGAAGGGAAAATCCTCTCAGTGGGTAGAGCTTGATTGTTGACTTTGTTTAGAAGGAGAAGTGGCCAGACATGAGATTTAATACCAGTGTGTGGATGGTGGCCAATGATTTGGCTGAATAGTCAGAAACTCATAAGGAACATGACAAGGAAATTTGGGAAAGAGAGAAGTAGATCAACTTCTCCAAATATGCAAAAACCATGAAGATACTTATGTCTTATGTAAATGTTCACCAAGGGGTGACCTCAGCAGAGGACAATTTTAAAAATCAAGTGGATAGGGTGACCCATGTTGGATAGCAGTCAGCCTCTTTCCCCAGCCACCCCAGTCATCGTCAATGGCTCCTGAACAAAGAGTCTGTGGTGACTAGGATGGAGGTTATCCGTGAGCTCAGCAACATGGACTTGCACTCGGCAAGGCCAACCTGACCACAGCCACCGCTGAGTGCCATTTGCAGAGACTCATCCTGAGTCCTTAATATGACACAATTCCCTGGGGTGATCAGTCAGCTACCTGGTAGTAGGTTGATTCCATTGGACACCTTCCATCATGGAGGGGCAGCATTTTGTTCTTACTGGAATAGACACACATTCTGGATACAGATTTGCCTTCCCTGCACACAATGCTTCTGCCCAAACTACCATCCATAGACTTACAGAATTATTTATCCAGTATCATGGAATCACTTCATAGCAAAAGAAGAAGGGAAATGGATCCATGTTCCTGGAATTCATTGGATTTGTCATGTTCTCTGAAACTCTGAAGGAGCTGGTTTCATAGAACCATGGAATGGTCTTTTGAAGACTCAGTTATAGCACCAGCTAGATATCAATACCTTGGAGGGCTGGAGCAAGGTTCTCCAGAAGGTTCATATGCCCCGGATGAGTGTCCAATAGATGGTGTCGTTTCTCCTATAGCCAGAATTTATGGGTCCAGGCATCAGGGGTGAATATAGGAGGGGCACTGTTCCTTATTACCCCTAGTGACCCACTAGCAAAATTTCTGTATCCTGTTTCCACAGGCTCTGCTGGCCTAGGGGTCTTAGTTCCAAAGGAAGGAATGCTTCTACCAGGAGACACAAGATTCTATTGAACTAGAAGTTAAGGCAAGTATCCAACCACTCTGGACCCCTCATGCCTCTAAATTAACAATGAAGGGAGTTCCTGTGCTGACCTGGTGGTTAGTCCTGACTCCCAGGAGAATTGGATTACTATTCCATGGTGAAAGTAAGGAAAAGATTCAGGAGATCCCTTATGGTCTTGGTTAGAATTACCATGCCCTATGGTAAAGTCAATGGAAAACCACAACAACATAACTTAGGGAGGACTACTAATGGTCCAGATCCTTCAAGAACAAAGGTCTGGATGAGCTCACCAGGTAAAGAACAACTAGCTGAGGTACTTGCTGAAGGCAAAGGGAACGGGTAGTAGAAGAAGGTAGTTGTAAATACTGGCTGTGAGTACATGAACAATTAAAAACAAGGACTGTAATTGCCATGAGTATTTCCTCCTTATTTTGTAATGAATATGCTTGCATGTGTATATGTATAAAATATCTTTGTTTTCTTCCCTCTTATTCCTTTATCATGTAACATAAGATGAATTGACTTTATATTATATCACAATATAGTTAAGTTCTGTTAATTCTACAGCATAATATTTAAGTTATGGAATATCAAGGAGAATAGCAAACATCACTCATGGGTAAACATCACTCATTTACCTCCTCTCCTGGGGAAGCAGTCAGTGTGGTTTGGGTTGTATGCAGGATAGTTATACCAAGTTAGGTGGAATTATGACTGGTATTATTTTTGTTTGGAGACTAATTATGGTTTAAGGAGAGGCATACGGGTGCCAAGGGGACGAATTAGCAAGCTGACAAATAACTAGTTGTGATAGTTCATTTTATGTGTCAACTTGACTGGGCCTCAGAGGCGTCCAGATATTTGAGCAAACAATATTCTGGGTTTCTGTGATAGCATTTTGCAATAAGTTTAACATTTAAACTGATAGACTGGCTCAGTTGGTAGAGCACAAGACTCTTGATCTCGGGGTCATGAGTTCGAGCCCCATATTGTGTGTAGATGCTATAAATAGATAAGCTTTAAACTGATAGACTGAATAAAGCAGATTGCCCTCTCCAGTGTGGGTGAGCCTCACCTAATCATTTGAAGGCCTGAAAAGACCCAAAGGGCTGACTCTTTCCTGAATAAAAGGGAATTCCCCCTCCTTGCCTGTCTTCAAACTGGGAAATTGTGCAGGGTTTTGATTTTTTGTTTTTTGTCTTTTGTTTTTTTCCTGCTTTTGGACTCAAAGTGAACCAGTGGCCTCCCTTGTCTCAAGCTTCTTGGCCTCTAGAGTGAACCTTCACCATTGGCTCTCCTGGTTCAAAGGCATTTCCTGGGTCTCCAGCTTGCCAACTGCAGATCTGGGGACTTGACAGTCCCCACAATCATGTGGGACAATTACATATATATATGTTTATATATATGTGGGTGTGTGTGTGTGTATACACACATATATATGAAATATATGTACATAATATAATTATTACTACATATTGTTATATATATAATACATGCACACACGCACATGCACGCACCTTCCACATATTGTTGGCTCTATTTCTCTGGAGACCTCTGGCTAATAGAGAATCCTTCCTATTGCTATTCCTATGCTTTTTCCAGCTATTTCCCTGCAGGGTTTGCTGAAGAGGCTCCACATTCATAAAGTACCTCCATCAACCACCATTTGGTCACTCCTCACATAGGACTCAATGCAACTGGAGGGAGAAGAAGATCGCCGGCTTTAAAGAAAATCCAGCATTTGTGGAGAGAGGATATGTCCTCTTCTAAGCCAGGTAAACTTCTTGTGAGGTTAGGGGTGCTTGCAGAAAGCAGAGACTCCTCATTCCCCAGTGGAGGATCCTTGTATCCACTGACCCACTATCAAACTGTCCCCAAGCATACTATAGTGAAAGAGCTCTTAGAGAATGTTCTAGAAGCCTAGAAACAGCCCCTTTTCATCCTTCTGTTCACTATGGTAAAGAAAAACAGGTGCTTGATTGTATGTAGTCTTCGATCTGGGAGCCTTTGGAAACAGACTGTTACTCACTGAACAATTTCTAAAGATAAGCATCTTGATGGGCTGGGTCATCCCCACAGGGCTGGAACCATCTATGGTGCAGTAAGATACGGCTGGGAAGAAACGCCACTCCATCCCAGTTCTCTGTGGCCTTCGGAGGGTGCAGAAAAGGTCTTTGGAAATTTCTGTGGCTCCCTTGGGTGGAGCAATACCAAGGTAAGCAATAGAGCAAAGCCTCTGAGTGGCCCTGGTGACCACTGGGCCCAACGATAGGCTGCCCACCAGGGGAAGCAGTCATCAGCGACAGAGGATAGGGTTGAACACCATCCCAAGAAAACACACACATCACTTGCAAGGAGACTTGCAACAGACATCACTAGCCTTAGATAGAACCTACCAGAACTGGGGAGAAGCCAGACACTGCCCTCTTGCAGGCAATCACAGAAGGATACCTCTGCCTCCTCTCACCTCCTCCCTGCCATGTTGACACAGGAGAGCTCTGGGAAGACGGTGTGCCAGTTTTCTCAGAGCCCTCTCTGGCCCTCCACTCCACGCTCCTGGGGCCATAAAGAGAGTCATCTGCCCCATGGCCAGGAATGGAGGGAACAGAGCTTTTAATAAGGCTTGACTTTAACTGGGGTCATGAAGACACGTGGTCAGAACTAGATCTTAAATGCTGAAACAAGACTGCTCACATCACCTTTTTAAAAAATATTTTATTGATTTATTTATCAGAAAGAGAGCACAAGCAGGGGGAGAGGCAGGCAGAGGAAGAAGCAGGTTCCCTGCATGAGCAAGGACTCAACATGGGACTCATCCCAGGACCCTGGGATCACGACCTGAGCAGAAGGCGGATGCCTAACCAACTGAGCCGCCCAGGTGTCCCTGGAAACTGCCTTTCTTGTTGCAGGTTCCCAGCGCGGGGATCTGCAAAGTATCCTGTGTGCACTCCTGCTTTCTCTGGCTCACAACACTGTGGCCATGCACAGTCAAGTCAGAGACAAGTAATAGATCAAAGTATAATATGATTAAGAAGCAAATGAAACACATAGACTGTAACGTTATGGGACACAAAGTAGGGAATGGTTATATGAAAATGGGGTTCCTGTTCAGGCCTTCAAGAAAAATATGGTGTTTTTAGTGTCTCCTAAAAGATGGTCTAAGTCTTAGTGGAAGAGTAAGCCTAGAGAGAGGGGGGGTACCCCAAGAGGTGGAGTGGGGAAATAATGAACATTGTTCATTCTTCCAAATTCCAAATTCCAAAGACGGTAAATCCTCTAGTCTGGCTCAGAATGTGTCTTTGGGAACTACAGACCTTTATGGCATGCTAGAACTTTCCTGTATCCCTTCTTTCTCTTCACCCTTCTGAATTGCTTACACCTGGCTCACTTCTACTCATCTGTCCACTTTCAGCTTAGACATTTCTGCCGGGATGCCTTCCCTGACTCCCCTCACTGATTCCCACTGTACTTCATACTGTGCCTCTCCATTTTAGTACCCAGTATTTTGTAACTCATTGTCTACTTGCCAGAGCACCCCCCCCCGGCGGCCCCCCCACTCCCCCCCCTGCCCCAGCCGCCACCACCAGTCAGTGAGCTGCCTGAGCAAGATTGTATGGAATTTGGGGTGCCTGGGTGGCTCAGCTGGTTAAGC
>JAPYYJ010002479.1:0-12775 GCA_028533885.1 Nasua narica | reverse complement strand
TCCTTTCTCTTTTCTTTTTGATAAGTCTGGCCAAGGGTTTATCAATTTTATTAATTCTTTCAAAGAACCAGCTCCTAGTTTCGTTGATTTGTTCTACTGTTCTTTTGGTTTCTATTTCATTGATTTCTGCTCTGATCTTTATTATTTCTCTTCTTCTGCTGGGTTTAGGTTTTATCTGTTGTTCTTTCTCCAGCTCCTTTAGGTGTAGGGTTAGGTTATGTATTTGAGATCTTTCTTGTTTCTTGAGAAAGGCTTGTATTGCTATTGTATTGCTTGTATTGCTTGTATTGCTATTGTATTGCTATTATTGCTATTGTATTGTATTGCTATTGTATTGCTTGTATTGCTTGTATTGCTATCTTATTATATTCTTTGGCTTAAAATCTAATAGATATGATATAAGGATTGCCACCCCAGCTTTCTTTTGATGTCTATTAGCATGGTAAATTGTTTTCTACCCCCTCACTTTAAAGCTGAAGGTGTCTTTGGGTCTAAGATGAGTTTCTTGTAGACAGCATATCGATGGGTCTTGTTTTTTTATCCATTCTGATTCTCTGTGTCTTTTGATTGGGGCATTGAGCCCATTTACATTCAGGGTAACTATTGACAGATATGAATTTAGTGCCATTGTATTGCCTGTATGGTGACTGTTAAATGTATATTGTCTCTCTTTTCTTGTCTCTGTTCCTTTTAGGCTCTCTCTTTGCTTAGAGGACCCTTTTCAATATTTCCTGTAGGGCTGGTTTGGTGTTTGCAAATTCCTTTAGTTTTTGTTTGTCCTGGAAGCTTTTTATCTCTCCATCTATTTTCAGTGACAGCCTAGCTGGATATAGTATTCTTGGCAGCATATTTTTCTCGTTTAGGGCTCTAAATATATCATGCCAGTCCTTTGTGGCCTGCCAGGTCTCTGTGGATAGGTCTGCTGCCAATCTAACATTCCCGCCTCTATGTTACAGATTTCTTGACTTGAGCTGCTCTCAGGATTTTCTCTTTGTCACTAAGACTTGTAAGTTTTACTATTAGATGACAGGGTGTAGACCTATTTTTATTGATTTTGAGGGGGGTTCTCTGTGCCTCCTGGATTTTGATGCTTGTTCCCCTCAGCAGATTAGGGAAATTCTCTACAATAATTTGTTCCAATATACCTTCCGCCCCTTTCTCTCTTTCTTCTTCTTCTGGAATCCCAATTATTCTAATATTGTTGCGTCTTATGGTATCACTTATCTCTCGAATTCTTCCCTCGTGGTCCAATAGTTGTTTGTTTCTCTTTTTCTCAGCTTCTTTATTCTTTGTCATTTGGTCTTCTATGTCACTAATTCTTTCTTCTGCCTCATTTATTCTAGCATTAAGAGCCTCCATTTTTGTTTGAACCTCAGTAATAGCTTTTTTGATTTCAACTTGGTTGGATTTTAGTTCTTTTATTTCTCCCGAAAGGGATTTTATTTCTCCTGAAAGGGATTCTTTAATCTCTTCCATGTTTTTTTCGTGCCCAGCTAGCACCTTGATAATTGTCATTTTGAATTCTATTTCTGACATATTACTGATGTCTGTATTAACTAGGTCTCTAGCCGTCGGTACTGTCTCATGTTCTTTTTTCTGTGGTGAGTTTTTCCGCCTTGTCATTTTATCAAGCTAAAAATAGATGAGTGAGAGAGAAAAGTACTCTGGAGTTCCACAGTTCTAACTGACTGATGAACTTGGGCTTAGATGGATATTCTCACTGATCTTTAGGGGAGGAGCCTTTTGACTTGGTTCTCAAATGTCTTTGCCCGAGGCAGAGTTGCCCCGCCCTTGCCAGGGGTGGGCCAAGCAATTGGCTCAGGTTTGCTCTCGGGAGTCTTTGTTCCCTGAGCACTTTCCATACCGCCCTGGAGGCCAGGAATTCAAATGGTGGCTCCCAGTCTCCAGCCAGAGGATCTGAGTGCTGGGGTCTCCTCTCCTCAGAGCGCCCTCAGAGGAAAGCAGTCCATCACTCCCATCTCCTGGGTCCCCACCCAAGCTCCGAGCTCAGCCACCAGTGGTGGAGCATTTCTATCTCTGGCATGTGGCCCCATCTGGAGTCTCCAAACCCAGCAGATTCTTGCTGCGCACTCCCACACTGCTCCTCCCCAAGGAGGAAGGAGTGGGTCTCTCCAGAATGCCTTGTGGGGTCCCCGCTCAAAGAGCCGTGGCCACGATCGAGTGTAAGCCCCAGTTGAAAGCACACTGCATGGCTCTTTCTCTGCTGCCGGCTTCTCCACCCCAATACCTGGGAGCTCTGCCACACTCAGACACCCCCGGTCCCTTTGTGACCTCGCGGGTCCTGAAACCACATTGTTCCTGTGAGGGCTAAACCTCCCACTTAGCCTCTGGAGCGATGTCCTTCAGCAGAGCAGACTCTAAAAGTTCCAATTTTGTGATCCTGTGCTCCGCGGCTCTGTGGCTGCAGGGAGCCAGCCCCTCCCCCTGTGGTCTCTCTTCCTGTCGCTTTGTATTCACTTTTCCAAACGTCCTACCTTTTGGAAAGTGGTCGATTTTCTGGGCTCCTAGAATTGCTCTTCTTCCTCTCTTCTCTCTCCTGTTGAGTATGCTGGCTTTTAGAATGATTTGGTAACTATCTAGATGAACTTCTGTGTTCTGACTCTATCTCAACATCCTACTTCTCTGCCATCTTGCTCCTCCCCACCCAGCACTTATATTTTTTAATTTTATTTTATTTTCTCAGTGATCCAAGATTCATTGTTCATGCACTACACTCAGCAGTCCGTGCAATATGTGCCATCCTCAATACCCACCCCCAGGCTCACCCACCCCCCACCCCCTCCCTTCCAAAACCCTCAGTTTATTTCTCGAGGACCACAGTCTCTCATGCTTCATCTCCCCCTCCAATTTACCTCAATTCACTTTTCCTTTCCTCCTCCTAACAGTCTCCATTAAACCCACTTATTACAAACATATAATAAAACAATGTTTAATTTCGGTTTGGTGGCTCGAAAATTGTCATTTTCTTTCAGCAAAATCATGTCTCCACAATTTTTCATGCTCTCTCATGAGATTTTCCTCTGCCAGATCATTTGAAGTAGCCAACACCTTTTCATGTAGGTCAAGATTTGTTAACTTGAACTCTAACAGTTCACAAGTGGGCAGTTAGAAGCCCTTCTTTTGTATTACAGCAGGTGGCAGAATAGCACAAGTTTTTGGTTTCTCTTCCCAGAGCAGCTTTGATGGCTGTTTAGACCAGGCTCAAAGAAAAAAAGTAGGAGGTTGGCAGCCAAGTAGGGGAAATATGTACCAAGCCCTTGGGCTTGGGGCGAGCCCCATCTCCAGGAGGAGGATCCTCAAGTTCAGGAGGCTCATGGTGCTCGGTGTTCTCTTGCTGAACTCTCAGGACAGACAGTGCATAAAGTGTTTCTTCTTGTCTGCCTCCTTCCCTTGCCTTTCCTTCCCCCGACACTGTCCCCACCCGATCGCAGGACTTTTGCCTCAGAGGACCCTGCTCTGTGACTGTGAGGTCTTCCAGTTGCAGTCCACAGGGCCAGGTAGGCTTTCACTCACCCCTTTCCACCCCCACCCTCTCGGCCACAGGAGTCACATGTGAGCGTTGCCACCACTGTAGAAGCCAGGGTAACGAGCCCCACCATGCTGCCTGGGCTCTGGTCTCCAAGAGGCCCAGTCCACACCCCTTCACATGTAAACATGGATGGATCTCTTCAGCGTCTGGTGTGCTGTGCAGAGGAACCTTTCTTGGGTTTTGGAATCCTACTAGTTGTAAACAGAAAGGGAGACACAAATGGAATGACTCATTCTTCCGTGATGCTTACCTTGCTCCTCCCAAGAATGATGGTTTTAACCATTCTTTCTGTAATTATGTGGGCAGCTGGTCCACTTGTTTCAAAAGATTCCTCTTATTTGTGTGAATAATTACTATCACATCCATACCTTCCTTTCCTCTCCAATTCAAAGGAGGTATGCCCATAGCCCATCTAAAAGTTATCTAGTATCATAGAGCCACAAAGTATATGGAAGGAGGAGATGAATATGTCAGATAATATATTAACAAATAGAGTATTTAAAATATATGCAAAGATCCCAAAGAGTATATTTATGACTTTATTGTTGTGGTAAACATTTTGATAAATTTGAAAATTCCTCCACTACCCTTTCACACATACTGTGAGCAGTGCAGGGCCCTCCTCCAAGATACAGTTCAGTTTAGATGTTTGTATCAGCAGTGTCCATTCAGGAGGCAGAAACCACATCATTTTAACAGGAAAAATTTGGTACAGAGAATTATTAAGCAAGAGATGTTTAATTGTGAAAGAGATAAAAAGAAAACTCTAAGGAAACCAGAAGTAGGAGATACAGGAAGCACACACTACCTCTAAAAATGAAAAACACTTGAGAGAATAAAACTAACATTCTGTTTATTGGAGAAGGTTGGACTGGGGTCCTCAGGTAGTGAAAGAAGTTCAGCAACATGCCACAGGCCAAGGTTGCTGGGCAGGAAAATCCCCCTAGAGAACTGGCAAGGTTCCCTGGGAAGCAGCCTTCTAGAACACAGCCTGCTGCAATACCATACTCATTCACCAAAAGGTGAGAGAAGCTAGGCCTTCTCCAGACCACTGGTAGTAACATTGTAGAATCAAGGGGAAAAGCCAACGAAAGTGGGATGTCTGAGTGGCTCAGTCAGTTAAGCATCTGCCTTTGGCTCAAGTCATGATCCCAGGATTCTGGGATGGAGTTCCACATTGGGCTTTCTGCTAGGTGGGGAGTCTGCTTTTCCCTCTGCCTGCCACTCTTCCTGCTTGTTTGCTCGCTCGCTCTCTCTCTCCCTCTGACAAATAAATAAATAAAATCTTTTTTAAAAACACCAAAAGAAGGGCATTTTGGTTCTTTCCACAATTTGGCTATTGTGGCCATTGCGGCTATGAACATCGGGGTACATGTAGCCCTTCTTTGTACTGCATCTGCTTCTTAGGCAACAAACCAAGGGTTTTGGAGGGGAGGGGGTGGGGGGTTGGGTGAACCTGGTGGTGGGTATTGAGAAGGGCACGTATTTCCTGAAGCACTGGGTGTGGTGCATGAACAATCAATCTTGTAACACTGAAAAATTAAAATAAATGTATTTGGGGAGAAAAAAAAAAACACCAAAAGAAGAAGAAGAAAGCTTTTTCTCCTGCTATGTCTTGCTGTATTCCCTCTGGTGCACTGTAGGAATTCACACTGTCTGCATAGACAAAATCTGGCTTGTATATGGCTCCCTGGATGAAACTAATTAAAAAGTAAAACAGAAGTGCCCAGAATACTGGGCCTCCTTTGATGTTTCCTGGCTGAAAGTGTCCAGATTCTCACTGTAGCTCAAAGTTCTCATCTAGGGAGTGAATGTTTAAATTTTGAAGAGAAGCAAGCTCCTGTGGTGGTCATGGACTTCACGAACTCCTTGTCTCCTTGCCCTTATCACACACTGTCCCATATATTATTGTCCTGGCCGTTAAGGCTACACTTTCCTCCTTGCTTTACACTTGTGCTTGGTGTATTGATATAACCCCAGTGAAAGTAGACACAAAGCTTGACTCGAGGCCTTTTGCCACTAGAGCCTCTGGACCCAGGCCTCTCCTTTCTCCTACAAACGTGTCCAGAGCGACCTTTTAATTCACCATCTCGGGGTTTGCTGGACAATCTCCACAGTTCACTTACTAAGGTTGTGCCAAGTGTGCCACATGGCAAAAATGAAACATTTATGACATCCAGTATCAATAAGTTGGGCAAATATAGGGTAGATTTGAATCAAAAGGCAGTGAACTGAGAATGGGCAGATTTCACACCTTTAGTGCCTCAGCTTCCACATACACCATTTACTCTCATCGGAAATTCCATATAACACAACTCCACATTATTACCCATCTACAAGGCTACACCTACAAGTGAGAAAGTTCTCTCTCTTTCCCCAAAATGAGAGAGACAGGCAGTTGCAGGCATTGAATCAAACAGTTATATTATATATTCCTTAAGTCCAGCCACACTCATTTGACTATTCTGTTATCTAGAGAATATATTTTATTTTTTAGTAACATGTAATGTATTATTTGTTTCAGGGGCACATGTCTGTAATTCAATAGTCTTACATAATTCATAGCACTCACCACAGCACATCCCCTCCCCAATGACCATCACCCACCACCCGATCCCTCCTACTCCCTCCCCTCCAGCAACCCTCAGTTTGTTTCCTGAGATTAAGAGTAGAGACTATATTTTAAATATCACCACTGACAACTTGCATAAAATCACACAGGTAAGAGAAGGAGAAAGAAAATAGAGAATTAATACAAATGACACAATTACATGACAAGGAAGAAAAAATATGCAAAGCTACCAAAGTCCTTTTCCTATTTTTGGTCACAGACAGGAACTGAGATCTGTGACTTCCTTCTTCCACTTCCAACTCTGTGTCTTCTCATCTCTCCCCAAACCACAGCAGGTCAGAGTTCTCTGTAGCTCGGAAGTGCACCACCTTCATTCCTGAAGGTCTGACTCCTCAATAGTCTGGCTTCTTTGTCTTTCCTGTGGTTTTCATCTAGCTTTGCAATTGGACTTGGAAGTTGAGAAGCAGTACATGCGTAGATCCTGGAACCGTGCTCATAGTCAAAGCATTCTACATTTCACCCAGGGTCTGAAAACGCTCTTCTTCATTCACATCTTTATTCTAGTAGCAGTTCTGTTCTCTCCAACTGGTGTTGACACACAAGGGAACTCAAATTCTCATCCTCTCTTCCCTGAATTAAGACAGCACTAGTATTTCACAAATAACAGATATATACTAAGGTTTGGTAAGACAAGTATGTTTTGTCCATCCCAGAATAGGAAGCTTATACAGTAAAATATTATACTCCACTCCTCTTAAAGTCCATCAGCCATACATTTCTTCAGAAATTTTTGGATGGCCAATGTGTCTGGTCAGAGTTCCTAAAATAGGAAATATCTACATTTCCTAAAATAAGGCTGGTGACTCACTCATAGCCTCTGAGTTCATCTGCACAACTCAAACTGTATAAAATAAACACCATTTAATTCTTCAGAATAATTCAGACTTCATCTTATTTCATATCAAAACAATACAAAGACTCCATGAAATAACTTTCATGACCAAAAGAAATATGACATCCAATAGCAAAATTCAGCCTATCCCATTTCAGCTAATAATGTCAACATTTACTTTCTAATAACCTGAGCATAAGGCATGAACTGACAATTGTCATGACCACACCCCAGCAGTCTACATCCAGAAGAGAAATGCAAGACACCAGGTCATCCAGGACTAACCTCAGAGGCTATTACCCCAGGGAATCTGAAGTTCCAGGAAGAGTCACCATGAGGAGTCTGGGACAGTGTTGGGACACTATGGGGACATAGCTTCAGGACTGCAGGGGAGTAATGGAGATTCGGCTCCAGGGAGAGCACCATCAACACCAGTGCCTGAGCTGAAACCCTGCCCTGACAGGCTCACGGGCTCCTCCAAAGAGGAAGGTTGTTAAGGGGCACAGGGGTCTGCACAGGCCCACTCACCCCAGAGAAGATGGTCAGGGACACATCTCTTGACTTCAACCTGAGGTATGGAAACAGAGTCCCAGAGGAGGAAGGCAGAGGGAAGGAGAAAATGTGGGACCCATCAGTCATGTTGTAGAATGAGACATCCCCTTTCTTCAGGTCCAGGAAAACCCCTATTCTGTGGGGAATTTTCCCAAGGGATTCCAAAGTATGACTGTGGGGACAGAGTTTATTATCATACTTCCCCACAAGCCAGAACCCCTTTTCTGGCGATTCCTGGTACCAGCCTTTCCTCTCCACATCTCCCCTACAAATCCCCAGCGCCCACTCACTTCCGTCTGCATTCCTGATGTCCACCTCCCAGTAACAGCACGCTGATGTGATGCTTCGTGACCCAAGATACTATAGATTTTATCTTGTAAGTCCTTGGGTGAGTCCTTCTAGGTCACACTAGTGTTTTCATCAGAGACAGCAAGGCTGGAATGGGCAGACTCTGGATCCAGAGTGACAGGCCCTGAAGAGACAGTTGCCAATCAATCAAAGCCTTTCCCTGCCCAATAACAAGGCACATAACAACCACCCCACCCCCAGACACCTAGCTGCATAAAGGGAGGGCTAAATCTCCTGAGATGAGAGCCTTCTGGCTCAAGCACACAGTCCTCCAACCAGAAGAAGTAAGCACAAGACTGATCTGGGGGTTAGACATGTCACAGGGCACCTGAGGACCACATTGGACTCCAACACTGAAGGGTATCCATTTTTTTCACCCAAATATGTTTATTTTATTTTTTCAGTGTTACAAGATTGATTGTTCATGCACCACACCCAGTGCTCCATGCAATACGTGCCCTTCTCCATACCCACCACCAGGCTTGCCCACCCCTGCTCCAAACCCCTCAGTTTATTGCTCAGAGTCCACAGTCTCTCCTGGTTCATCACCCCCTCTGATTTCCCCCATTCGCCCTTCCCTTCCATCTCACAACGCCCTCCATGATTTTCTTTAGGCTCCACACGTAAGTGAGACCATAAGATAATTGACTCTCTCCACTTGACTTATTTCACTCCGCATAATCTCTTCTAGTCCCATCCATGTTGATACAAAAGTTGGATATTCATCCTTTCTGATGGAGGCATACTATTTCATTGTATAGATGTACCACATCTTCCTTATCCACTATCTGTTGAAGGGCATTTTGATTCGTTGCACAGTTTGGCGATTGTGGCCATTGTTGTCATGAACATTAGGGTCCATGTGGCCCTTCTTTCTACTGCATCTGCATCCTTGGGGTAAATACTGAGTAGTGCAATGGCAGGGTCATACAGTAGCCCTATTTTTAATTTCTTGAGGAATCACCACACTGTTTCCCAAAGTGGCTGCACCCACTTGCATTCCCACCAACAGTGGAGGAGGGTTCCTCTTTCTCCACATCCTCTCCAGCATTTGTTGTTTACTGTCTTGTTGGTTTTGGCCATTCTAACTGGTATAAGGTGGTATCTCAGTGTGGTTTTGATTTGAATCTCTCTGATGGCTAAAGATGATGAACATTTTTCATGTGTCTATTAGCCATTTGTATGTCTTCTTTGGAGAAGTGTCTGTTCATGTCTTCTGCCCATTTTTTGATGTGATTATTTGTTTTGTGAGTGTTGAGTTTGAGGAGTTATTTATAGATTTCAGACCTTTGTAGTGTATCCATTTATATCCAATATCGGTCACACCCAGTAATCCCGTGACTTTCACTATCCCATCCCACCCCACCACCACTGATGATCCCAGCATCTGTATCATCACAGCAAGCTGAAGGAGATGTCAGCAGCCATGGGGCAGCAGTAGGAGCACCCAAAATAAGTAAAGTAATTCACAGGCCTGGAACTTCTCCTTCCACCAATCTACAAAAGAACCACATGTTTCCTATCAGAGATTTGAGGAGACTGTCCGCACCAGTGTCTGTATCTAGTATCCAGAAATACATTCATGCAAGAGTTACAGTGGAAAATGTTCTGGAAACATTCTTCTGATGCATCTCTCTCTCTCTCTCTCTCTCTCTCTCTCTCACACACACACACACGCACACACGCACACACATACACACACACAAACACACACACAGGAGTCATCAGTCATCATGCTACAGCCTTCCTATGAAAGCCAAGCCCTAAAGCTTCACACCACTGAGAGGCTGGATAACAACTTGAAAGGAAGGCTTTTTGCTCAGATTTCACTAACCTATTATTCTTTCTCAATCCGTAGCCATATATCCATCCTGAAAGCTAGGTTTTCTTGAAATGAATCAGGGATAGCAAAATACAAGTATACAAGGAATACTTTTAAAACACATGCACTTCAGTGTTGCCTGGAAGGCTCAGTCAGTTAAGCAACTGACTGTTGATTACAGCTCAGGTCAGGATCTCAAGGTCATTGGATTGAGCCCTGCATGAGGATCTGCACTCAGCACGAGTCTGCTTGAGATTCTCTCTTCCCCTCTGTCCCTCCACCCACTTGCATGCACTCTCTAAATAAATATATAAGTAAAATCTTTTCTAAAAATTTTTAAAAATAAAACACATGATCACATGAAGTGGGCTGACCCATGGCACCTTTTGAGAAAAAAGAACTTTTCTCACCAAGAGAAAAGTTTTTTCCTCACCAAGACATTAGCTGACCTCCAACTCTACATTTCTATATGACAACTGACACAGATTAGCAAAGAAGAGGAATCAGGAGAAGAAGGAAGAAGAGAAAGGGAGTTGGCATTCCATTCTGAGACTCTACAATGCATCCAGAGCTATGCTGTGCACTTCAGTGGTTTAAGTGCATTCTTCACTTCATTTCCACCGCAAGTTTTTCATTAGAAATTATCCTTCTAATTTCATGAATAAGATGAAATCGGACATTTGTTCATCTGACACTAGGAGCCCATCAATGTGAAAATGTTGATGCTACTGTAAGTGTGTCTGTACCTATAGAATAAAAAGAAGGTATATAAAGTATACTTTAAAACACATGCATTTCAACCCAGCAGAGAATGGGGTGATGCTAAAAGACTATTTAATCCCATTTTTAACAAATAAATCCCAAGATTCAGTGAAACTCTCTAAAGGGGCACACATCTGGTGCCCTTAGATTCTTGCACCTTGGCTGCCCCTTCTCTGCTCTAACAGTCTATATCTCTGATCATAAATAGAAACAGCCAGAACAGAAAAAGCACATGTTACAGTTTCAAAAGGCCCAGATTCATAGCCCACCCCAGTGCTAAAGGGTGCTCTGGGTAGCCTTTCATTGTATTAGCAACCCTAGGAACACACTCCTCCCCCAACTACTACTGGAAGGTTGAGATGGTCTCATTATCTTAAGCAAAGTTAGAAAATAACTTCAAAACAACTTAAAATAAATATATCTGTAAGAAACCTCTCAAACAGGTATCAAGGAGTTTATTACTTTATTCCTTTTTGCACACCCAATAACGTGCATGTCCTCTGTGTACTTCCCACTTTAAACACCATGGCTGTGATTTCTATTCTCTCTTCCACCCTTCTCAGCCACCCAAAGTCTCTCTGAGAGGAATCCCAAGCCAAAATCCCAAGTACTTTCCTTCTCATCTCCTCCTCTCTTCCCCAACCATGTTTTCTTCCCTGTTTGCTCCCAAATTTTCTCGGGTAAACATTTTCACTCCTCTCAGTTTCTCCTATTGCAATTCTCACACATTGCACCTAATAAATCCAACCAGCACTGAGCCCATCAGGTAAACCCGGAATTCTCCTAATGGAGGGATAATGGATATGAACAATTATAGCTTACTGTCCTTTAAAAAAAATTAATTTCTTACCTCTGCAACAAAACATGTACATAGGATTTTGTATGTAATTGCAAGTATCTCACTAACCCACTACCAGGACTCCATAAACATCCTGGAGGTTCTGTATTTTAGATTCAGAACAGCTGACCTAAAGAAACTACTTCCAAAGCAACCATGAAGGTTTAGAGGAAGAAACCTAGCTTGGTCAAGGAGTCAGAGCATGCAGAAGCAAAATGAAGACCACCATTCCAGAGAAACAGCAAAACATACACACACACAAGAAAACCAAAACAAAATCCAAAAAAGGTAGGAATTCCAGGGTAAAATGGATTGAGAAACAAGGATCCCTTAAAGAAGACATGGAGTCCTAAGCAGGCAAGCAGGATTTCTGAAATCTTCCAGAGCCAGCAAATTCTGATCTACACAGTCAATGCCATGGTCCAACTTCCTTACAAATGACCTCTTTGTTGCCACTGCACAAATCAGTTGAACAAAGTGGATTCAGATGGTGCTGCTAATTCTAACAGCAACCTACAGTAGAGGATGGATCAGAATAGAGGCAGATCTGTGTTGCCAAGGACAATCCCTGCAGTCTTCCAAAGGAGACAAAATATGTAACAAGTAGTACAGGTACGCCAACCCCAACCCCATCCCCATCCTGGTGTGGGGTCCACTGACACAGAAGGGGGCAGAGTTGAGGCTGGGGTGGTAGGCCACAGGAAACTGAGTCACTTACCTGCATAGAGTTGCGCCTTCTTCAAAGTTGAAAAGGAACACACCCTGGTGAGATATGAGCCCAAACAAGTCTGCCTAGTATTGATCTACCAGCACTTGTCTCCTCTCTGTGCCACAGGTGACACTACCAACAGAGTAAGCACAGAGGCTGGAGAGGAGACACGCCCTGACATGGGCAGACAGCAGGGTGTTGTGGGAAATTCCCTGGACCACAGGTCAGAGAGCCTGCATTGCAAGCTGAATTGCACCCCTGCTGGCTGCTGCTATGTGACCTTTGCCAAGTCATTTAATGTCCTGAGCCTGAAAAACCACAACATTAAAAAAATATATATAATCTCAAAATTTTTATTCTATCTGCTTTCAATTTGCTTTATTGGGTCAAAAATTATACAATGGATGAAAATATTTTAGGGAATAAAATATACATTATTCCATAAATGTAAGAAATGATTATTACTGGGGCGCCTGGGTAGCTCAGTGGGTTAAAGCCTCTGCCTTTGGATCAGGTCATGATCTTGGGGTCCTGGGCTCGAGCCTGCACCAGGCTCTCTACTCAGCAGGGAGCCTGCTTCCCCCTCTCTCTGCCTGCCTCTCTGCCTACTTGTGATCTCTCTCTGTCAAATAAATAAATAAAATTTTTTTTAAAAAAGAAATGATTATTACATCCAATAATCTCCAGGAAACAGAGATATGGGAAATAACACAAAAGGGGAGATGAATTA
>JAPYYJ010002478.1:0-12776 GCA_028533885.1 Nasua narica | reverse complement strand
AATTGCAAAATATTTCACCCTCAGCTCACTACTTGGACTTATCAATTTATATTTATATTACTATGCATTTTATATTTAGATCCAAAGCCCCTCCACCACATGCATAGTCTGAATCTTTAGGGGCAGACCCTGGGAATATTCACTTTAAACATGCTCCTCTGCTGATTATTATAAGCAAAACTGGAATTTATTCTTCTCTCTATTAAGAATAATGACTGGTTTTCTTTTAATTGAGCAAAGACGATGAAAGAGATTAGTGTTCTAAGAGTATATAAATAATTCAGATTAAAACTCTTTACTATAACAGTGTGATTTACGTTAAGATGCATAACCACATCTAAAAATGATTAATTTAATTTCAGTCTTTTTGTTTTACTTTGTCTTTCTTGTGGCCGGATGTCAGTTAGCAATGAAATGGCCCCAGAGCAGGCACAATAAGAAGCCACAAAAAATCTACATTAATTTTTATTATACAATACATAGATATTTCTTTATGATTTATACTCAGTGGCTTCTGAAAGACTTGCATTAGCTTACAGAAGGAAATTAATATAAAACGGGACAAGCCCAGATAAAAATAGAGACCATTTAAAAGGATTGGAAGCACCTGGGAGATGTTAATTCTAACAGCTGGGAAGTATCCTGATAGCTGCAACCAAAATGAAACATGCTGGTTTATAAATTTTTAATCTTGGCTATAGAAAGCATTTCTGATCATCAGAAGAGGCTAAGTTTTTCCTAGAACCAAGCAGAGGCAAATCTGGGATAGATCGTGATGGCTGTTGTATAACACCGAAAACAAGGAATGTTTTGCAAAACAGGAAAATAGTGGAATGCGCCCTTCTGGTAGACCATGAGGGCCTTTTCTTAAAGATAGACGTAGTAGACATCTCTGTTTGGGCTGGTACACTGTAAGAACAACTGACATTTCACGTTCATATTGCCTTCATATGTGATATCTCATTTAATGTTCTCAGCAGCTCTTGATATGCACATAATGCTGTTCTTGCTTTACAGCTAGAAAACCTTCATTGTTGGTCGGGAGGCTAAGTAAGTTGAGTTGCTCGGGTTAGCAAATGGCATCCTGACTTCAGAACCTGTTCTTACTCTCTACACTTGACATACATGTCGGATTCACCCAAGCAATTTGCTTTCTGATGCCATACGCTAAGGCAGTAAATTGACATAGGAGAGAATACGAGGAATAGAGGGTGAGTGTTTACAATATCAGAGTCCCTTTCATTTTCTAGGCCAAGTCAAACGTCTTAATCCTTTAACTAATGCCGTGAAATGAAACCACTCTTTAGTGGTTCTGTTGTTATTCTGTGTTGTTGATTAGAAGAAACCTGTCTGCTTATGGCTTATATGGCAATGTGCACAGCATGAAATATGTGTTCAGAACAGGTGTAAACACCAAGGAAGAAAGAGGAAGTTGCCCTGGTATTCTCACCTAAATACAGGGCTTACCCAGTTCAGTGTCAGTGTGTATCCTGGAATTCTTGAAGGTGGAATGAGTAAGTTCTCTGTCCATAGAAGATCCGTGAATCACACTGAGTATGTGCGTCGGTAATTGGTCAAAAACTCTAGAGTTCTGCCCCATGTAGCATAGAAGACAGAGCTCTAACCTGGAAAATCTTAAAGCAGATGTTCACAGCTGAGTGCCCCATCCATAAAATGCCATCAGGCAATGGGCTACATGGATCATCTAATTTTAGGCTGGGCTGCGTCCTGATGGGTGTGCCAGAATGAGTTATTACTCAAGTAACTGAAAAAAAAAATGACCTTTTGAGATTGTTTTTATCTCTTCATTATAAAATGATTTGTGTTTTTCAAATAGAGCAATTTAATTTGGGGTCTAGAAGATTCCTGTTCCTACTATTAGTATCATGGAGCTCTGAAACTCCTTATGAAGCCTCCAGCTAAGGGATGATAACTTGTGCACCCTAGATCATTCATCCCAGGAGAGAAAGCTGATGGTAAATCTTGAACTTGAAAATAGGGTGGTAGTAGGAGCATTACTGTGGGCTTCTTCAGACCCTGCTCTTTGTCAAACTGTCCTCCATTTACCCTACTGAAGCATGCCATCCATCCACTGCTAAAAGTCTGATGAATGTGCGTCTAATGAAATAACTATAAATGGAACAAATGAAGGAAAATGCCTTTGGAACTTTCAGGCAACTTGGCATTACATTCACATATAGTAAGATCTAGTGTGGAATATTTATATAGAAGAAATTAGAGTGAAGTTTGTTGACATGCCCGCCAGTGGAGGTCTGTCTAAAAGTCAAAGCCTTACCATCTGACCCTGATCTCTGGAAATGTATGTATGGGAGGATTTTGGCTTCGTGAAGCAAAATACTCTGAAGCAGCCTTGTCTAATGAAAATATAATGTGAATCACGTATGTAATTTATAATTTCCTAGTAGCCACATTTAAAAAAGCAAAAATAAATAGGGGAAGTTAATTTAAGTAATACATTTTGTTTAATATATCCTAAATTTTATTTCAACATGTGTATTATTTCAGTATAAAAAGCTTGAAGGACACACGTTACATTTTTATACCAAGGCTTTTGTATCGAGTTATAGCACATTTCAATCCAAGGACTTAGTAGCCACCTGTGACTAGTGGTGCTGTATTCAAAGAGTGCAGCTCTAGGGCTTATGATGCCATTTAGTATAGAGTCTGTCTTTGTCTCTCACTCTCTCTCTCTCTCTGTCTCTCTGTCTCTCTCTCTCTCTGTCTATATATATATACACACACACACACACACATACATGTGTATATTATAAATACACATGTATTTATATTTATATCTAAATATTAATATTTTAAATTTGTTTATGTGCATACATAAAGATATATACCTGTATATATCCATATGTGCAGCAATGCTTACAGAATCCTCCTACAACAGTAAGCTATTCCCCTGCCAATCTAAATAAACCCTAAAGGCCTATCTGCAAAATCTTAGTAACTTGTCCGGGTAAGGATTGCTCTCATTTTATAGATGAAGAAACTGAGTCACAGAGGGAAAAAGCGGCTAGCCCAGAGGTACAGAGCTATGAAGTTCTGACTGACAGTTCTTCTGATTCTAAGACTAGTGCCCTGGAAGTCTGATGTGTGAGTTCTACGGGTTGAACCAGGGGTACGTAGGTTGGAGTAGTAGCAGTTTGACTGGTAGCGGGAAAGTGAAAGATTCAGATCTGGCTTTTTTTTTTTTTTTTTTTTTTTGCCTTTGCCCTGGGGAGCAACATTGTGAGTTCATGTGGTGTTGGGGTAAAATCAGGATCATGAAGACTTGGAATTCAAGCAGATCTTCTTTTGTGTGGTTGTGACTTTGACACTGCTCGTGTCCTCAGGGCACCATTCACATCATAGTCCCCGTGAAGGAGTTCTGCAGCTTGAGTTACGCAGTGCGCACCTGTGCAGCTGGAAGGGGCCGCCCTGGCTTTAGACTTGTTTGTGCCCCAAACTCCTAAGTCTAGTCAAATTACTAACTTATCCCGTCTGTTTTTCTCAAACACAAACGGAGAATATTTGCTGATGCCACTGCAGAAGTTCTGCCTTGTCTGGTGAGCCCTAAGGATGGAGCACATCTTTCTCAACGAGCATTGCACCAGCATTCTTCACCGTGGTTATCCTTGCTTTGGTAATACACCTTAAGAAGCTGCATAAAATACATTGCTTTTCACATTCATGCACTAGCCGTGCTCCTTTTGCTTCCTGTCATAGTTAAGTACATATCTTATTACAGCATTTCTCTTTAATTTCATTGATTCTAGTAGAAGGCATTCATAAAACAAGAGTAGTTTTTAATGTTCCCCTATGTTATTGTCAGAAGACTGTGACGTTCTAGAGACTGTGACGTTCTAGAAAATGTTGCACCACAAACATCAGTTAACCTTCTAACTAAAATATATCATTAGTGCATTAAATATTATGAATGCCGTTGGTGGCATCAAGCATACTGAAAGGCAGTATTCATCAGAGAGAAATAATGCAGTAGCCATCTAGACACTGCACTGCATACTTTATTGAAGCTATTCTGTTTGCTGACTTCAGGAAAGATTGCCGTATTTAATTCCTTCTAGTGTACAGTTGTTTTTTTAAAATCATCTTTTCGTATTAGCCTTTGTTGGATCATGAGTAAGATAATTTGGTGGTATATAAAAATATGCAGAATCATTTATGTTCAACATTGCCTAATTTTAGCCAGTTGTAGCTTTTAATGAAATTTTTTATGGTTGATAATGTCCTTTAATTGAGCAGTAAAGGAGCAGACCGCATTCAGCTAGTTCCTGACAGGTTTATAATTGAGAAAATTTAAATTTTTGCTAAAAGTACCCCAATTGAAATGGTTTTCTTAGAAGCATATCAAAATTTAGTTTAAGTGGTAATTTAAGAAAAATTTTTTAACTGAAGCTATGCCATATTTTGTTTTAAAGGGCCAGTTGGGACACACACACACACACAAAAAGAATATTTGCTGAAAACTAGGCAGGTAGCAGTGTTGTGCATAAGAAGAGTCTAAAGAAGTATGTCGTGATCTCAAAGCTTGTGTTTAAACAGGGTCCACTGTCTGGTAAGTGAAAAGTTCTGGGACAAGACAGGAAGGCTGGCTTTCAGTGAAATCTGCTGTTCTGCATTCTGAAACATGTATGGGTAGTGTGGGAAATGTTCTTGAATGCCCCTTCTGACCTCAACATAACACTTGTACTTTAGTCATAATGTTGCTCATCACCTATTCTGGGTTAAATTGTGTCCCCTCCCGCCCTCCAAAACAGAGATGTTAAAGTCCTAACCCAGGACCAGAGTATGCCCTTTTTTGGAAATAGGGTCATTGTGTGTGACATGTCAGTGGCTACGATGAGTCATTCTGGAGGGAGTGAGCCAGTAGTCTAGTCTGACTGGTGTTCTTCAAAGAAGATACCCATGTAAAGACGGACAAATGAGGGGGATGCATGTGACTGCGGAGGTAGAGATTGGGGTGATGGCCTCTCCAAACCGAGGAGAGCCAAAGATCACCTGGGAGCCATGGAGCTAGAGGGAAGAAAGGAAGAATTCCCTGGCAGGTATCACGGGGAGCACTGCCAACACTTTGATTTTAGACTTCCCAGCCTCCAGAATGGTGAGACAATAAATGTCTGTTGTTTTAAGCCACCCAGCAGCCCTAAGAAACTAATACAGCATCTACTAAGTGCCAAGTCTTACTCAAGAGTTCCCTGTCCTGATGAAGCTCAGGAGGTAGGTAAGGTAGGTTGAGTAGGTAAAACCACTCTACTGTGATAAGGAACGTGGTAATAAGACCTCCAGTGAGAAATAAGCCCTAAGCTGGACAGGAGGGGTTAATGGCAGTTATCCAAGTGGAAGGAGCAGGAGAAGGAAGGCCTGGAAACAGGACATAGCCATGCTGTCAGCAGCCTAGAGAAAGGAGTTCCATCTGACTGAAGTGGGGGAGGGATGCTGCAGGAGAGCCAGGGTTCACCTCCCATGGGACCACGTCAGCCATCCAGAGGAACTTGGGAGTTTCTTTTAGTGCTTTCTTTTCTTCCTCGTCAGAATTGCCACACATTATCAATCACATAATTTTATCCCCTAGAAGTAGTCCTGAAATCTCTCTCTTCCTTCTTACTCTGTTTCCACAATCAGAATTCAGACCCATTTCCTATTTAATTTTACTAATTAAGCAAAAAAATGAGGAGAACAGGAATATGGAGACCTCAGTGTTTAAAAAAATCAAACTTATGGAATATATACTTGTAAGGTAGTATTTTTTATGACAGTGGTAGCCTAATTGATCACATCAGCTGATGCAAAAGAGTATTTATGGAGAGAAACATACATAGGATTGCTGGGAGTGCATTTCTCCTGCTAGCGTATTGATTTCTGGCACTGTTAAACAAACAGGTCCAAAGGACAATATGTCACTCATTTAATAAGTTGGTACATTCATTCTAACAACGCTATATTTACATTTGTCCCATTTTCACTTTATTTTACCCTCCGCATCAGCACATTTGCTCTAATTGCTTTCTAATTTGTGTAGATTTTTGTACTTCAAAAATTTAAACCAAGAAACCTTTTCCAGGGGCTTTTTAAGTACTAAAGGGTGGGTGGTCTACTAGACTAATGGATCCATGTGTCACCTAGTATCATGTGTAATGCATTTCTGAAGCACAAAATTGCATTCTTGTTCTTTGCTTATTCTGGATCTTGATATAACTTATAAAGAAAACAAGTAGTATGAATTTGTGTTTGTTTGCTTAGCCAGAGAAACAGAGAAATGCATATTCAGAGATATACTGATAGCGATGTTTCCATGGCAACAAGGCAGGCTATCATAATATTTAGATCCATCTATTACTCTAGTTTATTTTAGGATATGGTGTTAAAATGACAAAATAATATATGCCTTATTTTCTTAAATAACTTTATAGTAGCTTGTTTTTTTTCTGGGTTAAAATTTTAAAGACCTCATAAAATTAATAAGAAATCATTATTAAAAATGTAACTTTTTATTATTCCCCATTATTGTAAATTACTACTTTTTTTGTTGTTTATAAAAGTTTTAGAATTGCTGTACACAACACAGTAAGTCAGACCCAGTGTTAATGTTAGGGGGAAATACATCTCTTCAAATGTCACAATTATGTTTTGTGGGGAATTTTTTTTTCTAGCTATTTGCTTTGTAAGCTTTAAGTTAATAATTCAAGAGATCTGCTGCAGAACAAGAGAAATCAACTATGCAAGGTAGTGCTCTAAGATAATATCAGTCTTCTACTGCTGTTTTGTTTAGATTAATGTACAGATATATGAAAGTGAGATCTCTTACTGAAATCCTAGGATTACATCAATTTATATACTTAATAAATAATATATACAAAACATCTTAAGTGTGCCAGGGTTATAAAAATAAAGCAGAAAAAAGTATAGTCTTATGAAGTTTTCTAGACAGGACGGGGGAAGGAGGTCTGTGCTAAACAGTGAATACACCTTACATACAATATTATATAATGACTTTGAAAAAACATGAAGCTACATAAGATTATAAAGCGTGACGCCCAAGGGGGTAGAATTTACATCTACATATGGTGTTGTCATTTACAGTTTAAAAACCCTGTTTCAGTGATCAGTGCCTTTGATCACTATATCAGACTCCCAAGGGATTCCTGGACAGGTGGTATCCCTCCTTGTAAGAAAGGAAACCAAGCCAACATGTGGTCAAGGAGCCAGCTGGCAAGTTTCCAAGGCGGGGGGGCTCATATTTTCACCCACAGCCTTGTAAGTACTTAATAAGATTTGTGGAATAGGGGCGCCTGGGTGGCTCGGTCATTAAGCATCTGCCTTCTGCTTAGGTCATGATCCCAGGACCCTGAGTCAGGGTCTGGGGCTTGATCCCAGGATTCAGGGTCCTGAGATCAAGCCCCTCCCTGCTCAGCAGGAAGCCTGCTTCTCACTCTCCCACTCCCCCTGCTTGTGTTCCCTCTCTGTGTTTCCCTCTGTCAAATAAATAAAATCTTTAAAAAAAAATTTGTGGAATAATTGAGTGAATGATTGAAAGAATGAATATACCTTAAATGTGACTTTCAGGTTGAGCAAATATTATTCAAGCCAATTTCCCAAGGTAGAGTTTCACTGAAAAAGAGTCAGAAGCTTAAACTTTAATTTGGATGTGATGTTCCTCCTTTTTTTTTTTTTTTTTTTTTTCTGTTTTAGAAATCAGAGGGTGTGCCATCAGCCTAGTTCTGACACATTTAATTAGCAGTGTGACTTTGGGCAAAATCTAACTTCTCACCGCCTTGATTTGCTCATGTTAAAATTGGAAATAATGATATATATTGCCTATCTCACAAATTTTTTTTTTCTTTTTGAGAATCATGTGAGATAAAATACATAAGTTTCTAGAGGTTCATGCACTTCTAAAGTCATTTCAGTCCTTTAAACGGAATTGGGTAAATATTTTTTTCAGGTAATCCGTAAGTAATATTTGATGTCTCTCTCTCTTATTTTAATGAGAATTTTTTGTATGAAGTGATCATATAATTAAAGAAAAAATAAACCTAATAAGCTTCTTTCTGTGTAGCAAGGGTGATCTTTGAATGCCAGGCTTTAGGAGTTCTCATCACCTATGAGCCTTGCTATTAGTGTGGAAATGTGCTGCTGAGTGCATCATTAAAAAATTAACTATTTGTAAATAAGTGTAAGGATTCCATATTTGACATTTTTTTTTCCTGTAGTGTTAGGAGAGTTACTGCATTATGCTTGTTTGTGTTTATTTTTAGTATTCCTATGATGATAAAAGTCAGTATATAATGTAACACCATATATTCATTGCTAAAATCATATGTATGTTAAAGGCAACTGTTCTGTGACGTTTATAAATAGTCTCGGTGACTGATCTACTCAGCTAGCTACAGGTACCAAAGATCAGGAGCTTTTGAAACTCATTTCATGTGTTGAATTTAACAAATATTACTTAGCAACTACTCCATTAATTGTGAGGGGAAAACAATAGAAATTATGATGTTCCTGGGGAGAGAGTCAGAAGTATAAAAAGCAAAGGCTAAGTATAGACAAATGGCAGTAATCGTTGAAGCCTTCAAAGGAGAAGGAAAAATGTTGGCAGGGCTTGAATGATGAATGTTTGGAAAGATGAGGAGAGGACACATAGGGTGTAGCCTTGCCTGAGGACATAAAGCAGTGTTCTCGTTACTTGTTGAGCACCTAAAATATTCCAAGAATTTTGCATTTATTTTTTCATATAATCTTCTCATGGGCTTCTGACAGAGGTTGTATTACCTGCACTTTTCAGATAATCTTAATTTTTCAGAAGAATCAGTGCATCAAAGAGGTTGAGAATTTGTACGAAATCATAGAGCTAGTTTTAGTAGCAGATGCTCCAACTGAAGTATAACTTTAAATTCTTTGCTGAAGAAGCCACGGACACATTTTAATTTAGACCATTAAAAAGCTTTTTAAAAATGTTTGGAACATAATTAAGATACATTGAGGTATTACATGGTCCCATATTCAGAGTATTGACAACTTTATGTGATTTTTTAAAAAATCTTCAAGTTGGCAAGTACATGTTCTAAAATAAAAGGACCAAGTATATCTTCATATTACTAATTATTAAAATTCCTTGATGGCACTTCCAACATGATGGTCAATTTTTGAATTATAGCATTTTAATAAATCTTGAAAACTCAGCTTTCTTGGTAATGTTTTGTATAAGAGCACTGGGTACTCCTCCGGTCCTAGTAAAATCAAATTAACTTTTAAAATATGGTTTTTATACAGATTTTCTGAATTATCTCAAATCTCTGATATACCTGAAGATGTTTGTTTCAAAGAAAAGGAAAATGATTTCTAGTATTGCCAGATAAGTTTTTGAAATTATGATTTTGATGGTAAAGCTGAGAATTTTTTTAATTCACAAAGAATAAGAAGAAAAACATTTTTTAGAAATAAAGATTTAGGGGTGACTGGGTGGCTCAGTGGATTAAAGCCTCTGCCTTCAGTTCAGGTCATGATCTCAGGGTCCTGGGATTGAGCCTCTAATCTGGTTCTCTGCTCAGCAGGGAGCCTGCTTCCCCCTCTCTCTCTTTCTCAAATAAATAAATAAATAATCTTACAAAAAGAGAAGTAAAGATTTACTTTACTTTTCTGTTTACATTAACTCTTTGTGTGTTAAATTTGAGTATTATAGGAGAAATTAGCATCCGTAATCAAGTGGAGAGAATTGTGTTTTTTTTGTTTTTCCTAGATCTAATATACTAGAAGAACAAAACTGTCAATAGCATAAATATTAAAGTGTTCTTAATTTTTCTTGCTTGATTTCACAACCCAGTATTTACTTTTTTCTATGTACATAGGGGTTTTTCTCATTTGATATAGTCAGGACCAATAGTTGCAGGGTTGATTGAAAAATTCTTTTAAAACATGGAATTATTTTTAAAAGTGTATATATCATGAAAAATTTATTTTTGCTTTGACTATGTGATTATATATGTTTTTTTGCCTTCTGTTTTTGTTTTCTGGTTTTTAATGTAGTGTCAAAAACTCTTATTTGATTAAAGGTTGGGTATTGGGGCCCCTGAGTGGCTCAGTGGGTTAAAACCTCAGGGTCATGATCTCAGGATCCTGGGATCGAGCCCCACATCAGACTCTCTGCTCGGCGGGGAGCCTGCTTCCCTCTCTCTCTGCCTGCCTCTCTGCCTACTTGTGATCTCTCTCTCTCTCTCTCTGTCAAATAAATAAAGAGAGAGAGAGAGAGAGACATACACACACACACACACACACACAGGTAGGTAGGTAGGTAGATAAATAGATAGATAGATAAAATCTTTAAAAAAAAGGTTGGGTATTAGCAGTTCATCATATTCTTGGTATAAATCACCCCCATATGAATCTTTTGAGACTTCCAGTTATAGTTGTTTTTTTTAATTTGAGTAATAATTTTAAAAAATATTTCTGAAGCATCTTGGTTACAGAAATAGCCTAAAGATTTTTATTTTGTATTTTCAAGATTTTATGGTTTTCTGGTCCTTTCTATTCCATCTATTTTGGCAGTTTTTCGGAAAAGGGTAAATTTTCATCATCGAGTCTTCCAAAGGTCTTTAAACATATTTGTATATAAACATTAGCTCCTTTTCTTCTTTCCATATACCTATTTCATCAACTTTCTTTGGTATTACTCTAGTAACGTAATTTCAACAACAACAAAATGTCTAAGCTGAGCAATTGGTTTTTGTTAACCAATATAACAAAAGGAAGCAGAAGGACATGGTGGAGAATAGGTATGAGGCACAAGATTCTGTGGGCTCTGGACAGCTGGCAGTACCTTTTATAGAGGGATCATGTCCCTAAGTTGAACCATTTGTCCTGGATAGGTGCATTATGAGATCTGCGGTCTCCTTTAGGTGGAGGAGGTCCCAGCCCTCTGCCCTAGTCCTCCTGGACAGACAGATCTATACCACGATTACCATAATAGTTCCGAATTCTTAGATTATGCTTCGTTCACATAGGATTGAACATTTCCAACTAGGCCTTGAAATATATAAACATAATATAAGTTGAAAGTAGAGGATGAGGCCCAAGTTTGAGAAAGAGAAATGGCCCAAATGACAGACTGTGCTCAATTGTCCCAGTACCTGAGACATAGACACATACTTCACATCCATATCCATACATATCTTTTGAACCAATGACTGAATATTAGGATAAGGAATGTGGATTATATCATCTAGGCAATGAGGAATAAGTGTAGATTTTTGAGCAGGTATAGAAAATTGGGGATATCTTGTATGAAGGAAACTGAACTCACTGATGTGAGTACAGGATAGATAGTTTGGACAGGAGGGAAGATACCACAGCTGAGAAGAAAAGCCCCAAAATTGGCTGCACTTATTGCACATATAAAGTTAAAAAGAACTGGACCAAAATCAATGGAACTTTCCTCACCACTTATGACAACGCCTTTGTCAAAGTCCATAGTAGATTTGAGCCACAGCTTTTTGGAAAACGGAAAAATAATATCTTTATAGTAGAGCTTTTTTGAAAATCAAATGAGATAAATTTCTATCAGAGAGCCTAGCAAATCTATTCATCCCTTAGCTCCTTCCTATAGCCATTGAGTCAATGTTGATAAATTGTATTCTTGTAATATTGGGGATGCTGAGGTATAAAGCACAGACAAGCATACTGGAGTCATATGCTTACTACTCTAGACAGTTGAACATTCATAATTCCAGCAAAATTCAAATGGTGCCAGTGAGAAAATAAAAATGGGAAGAGAGAGGGTAGGCTTTGCAGAACAATAAGTATGATTGAATAGAATGAATTGAACAGACGTAGGAAAGAGAAGCGACAGATTGCATATGGAAGTCACAGAGAACAATGATAGGAAGATGGAAGACGGAAGAGGAACTGGCTTTGTAAGGGGCATTATGAGCATCAGAAAATGAAATGTCAACTACAGGGTAGCAATTGGACGGTCAAAAAATGTCTGGAAGGCAAGCAGAAAAAGCCCATTTTTTTTTTTAAAGATTTTTTATTTATTTATTAGAGAGAGACTGAGAATGAGAGGGGAGAAGGTCAGAGGGAGAAGCAGACTTCCCGCAGAGCCGGGAGTCCGATGTGGGACTCGATCCCGGGACTCCGGGATCATGACCCGAGCCGAAGGCAGTCGCTCAACCAACTGAGCCACCCAGGCGCCCCAGAAAAAGCCCATTTTGAATCAAAATTTTGGTAGAGATGTCACTGGCACAGACATAAGGGTAGAAGTTCCTGAAAAAAATGTAAAGAAATGATAGAAACTTTTATTTATTGAGTACCTCTAAATTAGACACTGTGTTAAGAAATTGGCGTGAGTGATCTTGTTTCCTGCTCACAAATACAGCGGAAATAATTACTGTCATTCTCCTCAATGTCCAGATGATGAAAGTCTGAATCAACAAGTGAAGTAATGTGCCCCAGAGTCTCAGAGAACGGATTTTTACCTGGGTTTGTCGAATTCCAGAGGACAAAGACTTGAGTTCCACCCAAGTTAAAAACTTGGAGGAAACAGAGAGATGGTTAGGACGGGAGATAGGGAGATGTTTACAAAAGTCAAGTATGAGGGTCATTGGAAGATGTGTTTGTGGGGTAATCTGTGCATGATTGAAAGCATAGAAGACAAATGAGAGAGACTGAAGTAAGGATAGGTGTAAAAGCAAACACTCAGAAGGAATAACACAACTTGTGAGCACTTCTATATTTTTTGCTTTTTTTTT
>JAPYYJ010002477.1:0-12779 GCA_028533885.1 Nasua narica | reverse complement strand
ACATAATGGGGGAAAAGCACGGTATCGATTTTTTACATCGGCAGCTAGTGGAGCATCGAATATTATGTTGTGAATCATCTTGATTTTAGAAAAATATAGTAAGGTTTACCAAAATTTCATTGCCATTTTAAAACATTAAACATTTTCGTTTTATTTAAATAATTTTGGTCAGAACCTGTGGTATTCCATAAGCATAATTCGTATTTTACCTTTTAATTTTGGTGGTCAGTTTTGAATTTTTGGAAGAAGCAATCTTGTGAAAGCATAAGGATAATTTTGATTTTTAAATTTTTTTTTACCTCTCATCCACACTTTTGAGGAGAATATATTCAAGCGTCATATACTTCGAATACAACCGTATTCTTGACAGTAAAACATTATTTAGGTGAAGATTTTATTATCATATTACATAAATTTGTTTTTGCTAAAATTAAGGGAAGAAGAGTTGTATGGATTTGACATATAAGAATGTAGGGGTTATATCTGTCTTTGTTTTATTACTCATTCAAATGTTGCTGACCCGGCAAAACAACACCAGCTGTGTAAAATAATAAAGGTTAGTCATCTTTGATATTCCGGCTTTTTCACTCATGCAAACAAGCCATCCGGGGGGGCCCCCGAGTGGCTCAGGTAAGTTAACCGCCCCACTTATGATTTGGGCTCAGGTCATGATCTCAGGGTCCTGAGACTGAGCCCGACCTTAGGCTCTGCCCTGGGCTTGGAGCCTGCTTAAGATTCTCTCTCTCCTGGGGTGCCTGGGTGGCTCAGTCTGTTAAGCATTTGTCTTCAGCTCAGGTCATGATCCCAAGGTCTTGGGATCGAGTCCTGCGTTGGGCTCCCTGCTTGTCAGAAAGCCTGCTTCTCCCTCTCCCTCTGCCTGCTGCTCTGCCGACTTGTGCTCTGTTAAATAACTAAATAAAATCTTAAAAATAAATAAAAAAATAAAATTCTCTCTCCCCCTCTCCCTCTGCCCCCGCCTTTCCTGCACACATGCTTGCTCGCTCGCTCTCTCTCTCTAAAAAGAAAAAAAAAAGCCACCCAATAGCCTATACACAAACCACTGTTAAGTCTTATATGCTCAGCCCTTCCTGGTCTCTGCCAACCGAGGGGCTGTCATTAGCGTAGTAAGGAATTCTGCAAACATCGGCCTGCCAACATATTAAGAAACAAAGACGCTGTAGGGATCGTTTCGGTGCTATAAGAAAGCACCTGTCAAGGTGAGAGGACAGTGCAATGTACCTTTGCTTTGCTTGCCTTTATCACGTGTGTCCACAGGGCTCTCACCCTGGGCCAGCGAATGTCAGGGGCGAAGGTCAGAGTATTCAGAGAAGGAAGGCTAGATCGGCAGGACTGGCTGCTTCCGAGGGGTGTAGACGAGGCCCGAGGGTGTTCTCGAGGTTCTGCAGTCGGAGATGACAGTTGTGTTTCGGGGTAACACACCCCTGTGACCTTGCAGAAAGTGAGGGGTCAGGAGAGGACCTGAGAGGACCCAGCACCCCACCTGCAGGAACTTTAATGCTCCCTGGGTTTTTTAGTTCCTCTCTATTCTTCCTCCAGCTTTCTCTAAGGACGAGAGAGTTTGAAGGCTAAAGGTCCAAGATCAGCCAGCTGTTTGGAACTTGGATTAGTCACTCCTGGCTCCAGGAATGGCCCAGCTGGCCTTCTGGGTATCTCTGGATTCCTAATGGGTTTCATGCCTCACCCCACCTTGTACCCCCCAACCCAAAGCCTAACCTTCCCAAGGGCACTCAGAGGATTGCATTAGCCGTGCCATTTCTTATGCAAATGTTGCTGGAGGGAGGACAGTTCTTTCTCTCTTTCCCTATTAATGCCTGAAAGTCATCGGAAAGATTAGAGCATCTATGTCTTTTCCTCTTAGAAATTTGCTTTAATTACTCAGTGGAATTGAGGACAAATGCATTTGAGTGTGTTAGGACATAAACCTTTAGCTGACCCTGGCTTGGCGGGCTTGGTGCAGCCCTGGGAAGAGAAGCGCTCTCCCACCATCTAGGACAAACCTCATTTCCCCGTGTCGCCCTTGCCGTCCCACTATGACATACAATGCTTCTGACACCAGGGCGGGGGGGATTCCCCACCCCAAACAATTCTGGGCAGCACCAGCTGGGCGCCTTGTGATTTAACACAATGCTGACACCGTCTACCTGGACTTAGTGTCAGATCCCATGGGTTAAGGGCCCCGTCCCCAAGGCTCCTCCTACCCCCCCCAACTGCTTCAGGAACCCATCACAAGTCCGAGTTGTCCCCTATGCTTCTAACCCACTGGCTTAAATCAGGGGCTCCTGCGACCCCCTCCTCGGGTTTGACTAATTTGCTAAAGTGGCTCACAGAACTCAGAGAAACCCTTTACTTCCTAGATCGCCAGCTGACTATGAAAGGATATATATAGCTCAGGAAGAGGTGCACAGGACGGGGTCTGGGGAAGGGCACAGTGCTTCCGTGCACTCTCCAGGAGCGCCCCCTCCCCAAATCTCTGTGTGCTCGCCTACCCAGAAGCTCTCTGAACCCCACGCTTTTGGGATCTTTCGGGGGTTTCCTCGTGTAAGCATGATCGATCATTAACCCATTTCCAGCCCCTCTCCCTTCTCTGGAGAATTGGGGTGGAGGGGTGGAGTGCTGAAAATTCCAAGCTTCCAACAATGGCTGGATTTTTCTGCTGAGCAAGACCCATCCGGGAGCCCAGCCACAGTAACCTCGTTAGAACAAAGGACATTCTAAACACCTGGGAAATTCCAAGGGATTTAGGAGCCTGGTGCCAGGAACCAGGGTCAAAGGCAAATATTAGAACAGAGGACACTCCTAGTGCTCTTGTCACTCAGGAATTTACTAGGGTGTTAGGTCCATCCCTGGAATGGGGTGGGGGAGTGGCGGGGAGGGGCAGAGACCAGTATGTATTTCCTCTGATCTACCTGGCGAGACCTTACGACCTCTGTGATGCACATACGCATTTTATATTTCCATTTCTTATTTCTACACTACACGAATAGCTATTTAATTAATTAGCCAGTCGATTAACTAATAACTTTAATTTCTAGTGCCAGGCACCTAATAGGCACCCCCTAAAAATTTATCAATTAAACAAGCTGACGTTCTAAGAGCTTAGGTGAACTCCCCAAGGTCAGGCAGCTGGAAAAATCAGGGTGACGATGGGCTCCCACGTCTTCTGATCATCTTTCTATTCAAGACCATGCCGAGATAAGGACAGGAAGAGGCTCTTGAGGCTTTAGAACAATCTCCTAGATTGGAACCTGCCTCTAACCACTGAGGTTTGCAGCATCCTTGGGTAACAACGCCGTCTCCCTCCAATCCTTTATTGGATTGTTTTCCTGGGGATCTGATTCTCACGGGGGGGATGTCTGACCAATTCAAGGAAGCTCCCCAGAGTACCTGCCTCACAGAAGGAAGAACATGTGTCCCAGGACAAGAGACACGGCCCCTTCTCTCATTATGTTGGGTTTAGTTGCCATTTCTCCTTAATTAACTCACTTAGTCTTCATTAAACGTTACCTCCAGCCCAGCAGTAAGTGGAGACGGAGATGCTCATGTTTCTTGTTCATGAAAAAATCAGCCTTCGAAAGCATTTTGTTTCTCTTCTCCTCTGACATTTCATACGTGCCTGAGCAGTTTGGGGCTCTCTTAATATATATACAAAATATAGATATAAAATAGAAAATATATTTTTATAAATAAATAAAAATGTATACAATATAAATATAATACTATATTATATGTCATAATATATTATATATATTTTTGCCCTTGGTCAAAAATCAATACGCTGATCACATAAACCACAGAACTGGTCTGATGGCAAAAACTCCAAGGACAGGTTTTTAGGGGAAGACACCCAGGAACTTCTTGGTGAGAAGTCCCCAGATGTGGCAACCCTGGGGCTGGTCCCCACCGCTGTCAGGAAACGTGCTACGGAGGTAGAGATGCTTGTCCTACCTAGTTTTTGCTGGTTTTTGCCAGGAGGGGAGGCAGGCTGTGCTTCGGGGACCCTGGTTCTCCAGTGGAGGAGGCTGGAATGACATAGCTGGGTCATAGGGTAGCTCTCACCAGCCTCTTTTTCAAAGAATATTAAATTCTAGAGAGAAAACATACGGAAAGGGAACCTAAGAGCCCACAAGAACCTGTTATCGCTTGGGCAACACATTCCTGTTCCGTCAGAGAAAGAGTTCAGCAGCGAGCGAGAGCTCTAGCCCCTCCATGCCTTCATCACCGCTTGGCATGGCTGGTCTTCTTAATTTGGAGCATTCTCATCAGTGTGCGGTGTGCGGTAACATCTTCGTTGTGGTTTTAATCTGCATTTCCCTAGCAACTGACAATGGCGAGCCTCTTTTCATGTGTTTACGCTGTGGACTGAATGTCTGCATCTCCCCCCTGAATTCGAATGTTGAAACTGAACCCCCAAGTATTTGGAGACAGGACCGTTGAGGGGTGATTGCATGAGGGTAGAACCCCCATGGAGGGGTTTAGTGTCATGATAAAAGAGATCCCAGAGAAGTCCCTTGCTCCCCTCTGCCTTGCGGGGACTCAGTGACAAGGGACAGGCTGCGACCCACGAAGAGGGTTCTCACCAGACATCTGGTGTACCAGCACCTTGATCTTGGACTTCCAGCCTCCAGAACTATGAGAAATAAATTTCCATTGTTAAAGCCCCTGGTCCGTGGTATTCTATTATAGCAACCTGAATAGGACAGCTTATTTGTCATCTGTACTGAGAGTTGGTTTTAAAGATAGGATCAGTAACAGCATGTCTGTGTGAAAAAATCAGTGATGGAGGAGACAGAGGGAGCAGGGAGGGGAGAGATGCCCTTGCGTGGGCAGGAGGGGATGGGGAACCAGGTGCGCCTGCAGGGGCTAGCATAGAGAGGATGTGGCTGGTCCTTACAGGTGAGGCACAAACGCGGGTGCGTGGATGGCAGGTGCTGGGATCTGGTAGAGGGCACAAAGCTCTCTTTGCATGGTTTCTATTTTCTCAGTTAGGGCAGAAGCAAGGTCAACTGCGGAGAATGAAGAGGTTTGAGGTTTGAGGAGTGTTGGGGTGATCTCGGTGCGTGTTGGGGAGCTGGGAGGGGGGCAGACATGTAGAGCGTGGTTTCCGGGCAGGAACTGTCCCTTGCAGGACGCACTGCAGACGTGGGGGACCTGCGGAATGTGACAGGCTCTGTCTGTAGTTTGATACCAACTGGATCTGACCTGGGATTCCCATTAACCAAATTTGGTGTCATTGCGACCCAGTCACCCGATCCTGTCACCTGGAACCTCTCAGCGAGTGCTTCAGGTGTATTTTGGCCTGCGTCAGCACAGCTGAGCAGTGTGACTGGCAAACGCCTGAATTATTCATGTCTTTGACCTACTCGAACGAGAACTTCGCCCAAAAAGCTAAATTATTAAGCACCCGGGTGCGATCTTGCAGCATGCTGTCTAGAAAACCGGGACACAGTGAATTTTCTCGCCTGTTTTGCTTCTTAAGGGAGTTGACAGTTTACTAACGATTCACAATTGCTCCCCAAATGAAAGACGGTGATGCTAACGGAGGAAAATTAAATTCAGGAAACAAAACATACTCGGCAGTGCCCTGGGAGCCCATGAGAACAATTGGGCACTTGGGTAACACATACCCTGTGCATTGAGAGAAAGTGAGGCGAGCTATAAATGTAAATAAAGAGGGAATGACAATTCTGCAATCTTTAATTTTGTTATTCACTTTTGGAATACATAATTAATACACACATCTAGATGTGCCAACATTTTAATGATGGTATAGTTGCCTATTTCCTTGCTCTCCATGTAGGTAAAGATTTTAAAGCATTCCCAAAACCGCAGGTCAATTTAAAGGCTATTGCCGAATATTATACGTATTTGTGCAAAATTCCAGGGCTAAAATTTTCCATATGAACAACACTGGGCTTTCCTGATTTGTGCTCAAGAACTTCTAAGGATATTGGGTATTATTAAAGGAACATCGTATGCATACTGAAGCGTTTACAGGCGAAATGACATTCTGTCTTGGATTTTACTTTATTGTCCAGCAAAAAAAAGGTTGGGCAATGGGATTGGAACACGCCTAGAAAAATATTTGTGGTTGATGGATGCACAGCAGTTATATTATTCTCTCTACTTTTTTTTTTAAGATCGTATTTATTTGAGAGAGAGTGTGCACACACACATACATACACACATGAACGTGGGAGAGGGGTAGAGGGACAGAGACAGGGACAGGGACCAGCAGACTCCCTGTTGAGCAGGGCGGGAGGCTTGATCCCAGGATCATGACCTGAGTTGAATGAAGGCAGACACTTAACCAACGGAGCCACCCAGGCACCCTTATTCTCTCTAGTTCTGTGTATGTTTGGAAATTTACAAAATAAAGTTTAAAAATACATCAAAAGACCCTCTTCTTAACTGGATTTAGGAATAAGCAGGTCATACTCTCCGAACTAAAATTAAACCTCCATGAATCTCCTGTTTCTCGGACTTCGTGTTTTGGTAGTTCCTGAGAGACCAAAGCCAAGATCGAAGCAAGGTATCAAAGAGGTATTTATACGCCTGTGTTTACAGTGGATATTTGTACGTCCCACGTCCACAAAAGCTGAACACAGAAGCAACCCAAGTGTTCATCAGCCAATGAAAGGATAAGCAGAATGTGATCTATTTATACAGTGGAATACTTTTCAGCCTTCAAAAGGAAGGAAATCCTGCAATATGCTACAGCATTGGCAAAGTTTGAGGACATCATGCTTAAGAGAGACCGGTCACAAAAAGACAAATACTGTGTGATTCCACCTATGTGAGGTACTTAGAAGAGTGAAAATCATCAAGACCGAAAGCGGAATAGAATGGCGGTTGCCGGACTGGGGAGTTAGCGTTTAATGGGGACAGAGCATCAGACTTACAAGGCGAAAGAGTTACGGGATGGACGGTTTGGGGAGCTGCATGACGGTGTGAAGGTATTGATTACCGGTGAGAGGCGCACTTAAAAACGGTTGCGAAGGTAAGTTTTATGTTCCGTGTATTTTAACACAATAGAAAAGGAGTAAAAACCAAGATGAAGACAAAATCAAAATATCCCCCTTGAGTAGCAGAACGAACGACGAACATTCTAATAACCTAAGACTTGTACTCTTCTTTGCGCTATTTAGCGTTCATTCATTCATAAGTACCTGTTGAGCGCCAGCAACCTGCAACACACTTCTTTCTCAGCAGTGGGGATGCGGTGGGACCCCGGCTTCCCGGAGCTTAGTGGCTGGTTGGGGAGACAGACGTTTAACCACTAACCGTGTGAATAAATATGACAAGTGACACCAAGGTAGAGAAGGCACGGTGACGTGGCAATAAGAGTTGGAGTTCAGAAGTGGCTTCATGGAGGGGGTGCCATGGAACCTGACATCTGAAGAATGTGTAGGGGATGAGCCAGGCTAGGGTTTGGGGGTGTGGTGGACTTTGGGGGCGTAGGTGGTCCCCACAGACGGAACACACGTGGGCAGCCCCTGAAGTGCCCCTTATCCTAAGTATGCGGGGAGGTTCTAGAAGTTCGTTAGGGCTATTGGAAAAGCCACTCCAAAACTTAGTAGCTTCCAACAACAATCATGTCATTGGCTATCAATTCTGTGGGCTCACCCGGGATGGCCCATCGACGCCGCCTGTGAGAGTGAACACACTCTCGTCTGGAGCATCAGCCGGGACTCCCGGGACGGCTGGAATGACGGAGCAAATCGTGAGCTGGTCCAGACGCCACTGTTTCTGCAGCAGGTATAAAGAATCGGCGGTTGTTTCCAATCTGTCCCAGCACCTGCGGGCTCAGTTGGTTAAGCATCTGCCTTCGGCTCAGGTCTCCATCCCGTCTGAGCGGGGAGCCCCGTGTCAGTTTCCTTGCTCACCGGGGAGTCTGCTTCTCCTTCGGCCCTTCCCCTACCCGTGCTCGCTCTCTCTCTCTCTCTCTCTCAAATAAATAAATAAGTAAAATCTTTTAAAAAATAAAATAAAACCTGCCCGCAAAGGCTTGAAAGATGTTTTGTGCCTTTAACGTCATTTTTACACCCAATTCTCTTTATTTCGTTTTTGCATAAAATCCAATCCAGTGTACTTTTCGTCTCTAGAAGTTGTTTGGGTCTTTTGTATGTCTTTTGTGCTTGCTTTTTTTTTTTTAAATGATTTTATTTATTTGACAGAGAGAGACACACAGCGAGAGAGGGAACACAAGCAGGGGGAGGGGGAGAGAGAGAAGTAGGCTTCCTGCTCAGCAGGGCTCGATCCCAGGATGCTGGGATCAAGACCTGAGCCAGAAGCAGACGCTTAACTGACCAAGCCACCCAGGTGTCCCAACCTGCTCATATTTACTCTATCTTTTTGACCCTATCAAATATAGTTATAGTAACTATACCATATATAGTATGGTCCCTCTGACCTTCTCCCCTCTCATGCTCTCTCTCACTGTCTCTATCTCAAATAAAAATAAATAAAATCTTAAAAAAAAAAAAAGATTTGCTAGGTGTGGGGGCGGGTGAGGCTGGGTGGTGCAGGCTGTTGAATGTCGCGCTCCTGGTTTCCACTCAGGGCATGATCTTGGGGTCATGAGATCGAGCCCTGTGTCAGGCTCTAATCTCAGTGCAGAGTCTGCTTGAGATTCTCTCTCTCCTTCTCCCTTTGCTCCTCCCCCACTTGTGTGGGCTTTCTCTTTCTCTCTTTCAAATAAATAAATAAATCTTAAAAAAAAAATAAAGATTTGTTAGGTAGAACTGGAGGCATCTTTAGGGCCAATTTGGCCCCACCACTGAGGCAGTGCCCTTCTGAGCACTTGACTGGATGCCTGTGTGTTATGAAGTTTTCTACTCTGGGGCAAACATCAGTTATTCCCAGCAACTTAAGGGCTTCTGCCTGCTAACTTCACATGCTTTGTCCCTCTGGCCCTGGGTAATTTCCTCTTATGCTGAAGACTCCAGAGGGTTCCTGCAAATCTCCAGAGCTGCCTTTCTCAGAACCTTCTGCCCTGCAAACTCTAGCTGCTTTCACTTGCCCAGACTCTCAACCCCCAGAGACTGCCAGGCTCTGCCTGGGACTCCCTCCTTGCACCACAGCCTGGAGACACTTTGCCTCCCTCATGTGCCCTTGCTCAGGGATCTCTGTCCTGAGCTGCCTGTTGTCTGGTGTCTTAAAACTGCTATTTCCGGGGCACCTGGGTGGCTCAGTGGGTTAAAGCCTCTGCCTTCGGCTCAGGTCATGACCTCAGGGTCCTGGGATCGAGTCCCGCATTGGACTCTTTGCTCAGCAGGGAGCCTGCTTCCTCCTCTCTCTCTGCCTGCCTCTCTGCCTAACTTGTGATCTCTCTCTGTGTCAAATAAATAAATAAATAAATAAATAAAATCTTTAAAAAACAAACTACTATTTCCTACATTCAGTCCAGCCTTGTAGGTGTTTAAGGCAGGTGGGTTAATCCCATCTGTTTTTCCATCTTGGCCAGAAGTGGAGGAAGGCTTCACAATTTTTTTTTTAATTCTAAGTTCTTGGATGGGGAATTTTTGGTTAAAGTATATAAAGTATTAAGGCTTTTGATAATAAGTAAAAATGAAATTTAAAACATAAGTGTAGGGGGCACCTGGGTGACTCAGTAGGTTGGGTGTCTGACTTGATTTCCGCTCAGGTCATGATCTCAGGGTCCTGGGATCAAGCCCCAAGTTGGGCTCCGTGCTCAGCGGGGAATCCACTTGAGGATTCTCTCTCTGTTCTGTCACCCCCCCACTCTATTTCTCTCTTTAATGAATAAATCTTTAAAAATTGTGTGTGTGTGCGTGCACCAGAATATTTATTTCCAGAGGAGCTCTGAGTTCTCCAGACCCCTTCTCTGTTCATGGGCATACATTTTGCAGCCGCCTGTAGATGTCACCAGAGGAAGGCAAGTCAGAGGGGACAAAGTCCCAGAGTGAAAAGCTTAGGCTACCGCAGAGGGCAAAAAATGAACAGGAAGTGTCCGTGTCAAACAGGGAAGAGACTTGTGTTTTAAATCAGGAAATTCAGTCCACAAAACCAAAATTTGGTAACAAGGATGTAGTGAAATCCTTATCTAAACAAATATTATTGTCAGCAACCAAATAAAATATTGTCCAAGTGAAGAGCGAATGAGGAATGATTTGGTTATGTTTGGGGATTTGGACTAGTTTATTTTTCTTTAAGGTTTTTTTTTTACTTATTTGTCAGAGAGAGAGAGAGCACAAGGAGGAGGAGCGGCAGGCAGAGGGAGAAGCAGGCTCCCCGCTGAGCAGGGAGCCTGATGCAGGACTCGATCCCAGGACCCTGGCATCATGACTGGAGCCACAGGCAGGCACTTAACTGACTGAGCCACCCAGGCGTACCGATTTAGAGCAGTTTAATCAAGGTCAAATTTTTTCAGATTCTTTTCAAATCTCGGTCTTCGGCTGGAGCTTAAGCACATGTGTCTCGTAAAGGGTCTTGAGTCTGTTCTGGAAAGTGGGATATCATACTGTATCGCAGCTCCATTATTCAAGATGTTGAGGATACAGTGTTGATCAAGATACAAGATCCCCACTGCTGTGAAGAGGGACACTAAGCAAACACATAAGCGAGAGTAAACACGGACGTGAAAATAAGGCAGCAAATGGAGGGGCTCCCTGTTACTGCCTTAAGAGCTCACGTTCTCACACCAGATGCTCGTCACTAGGAAACCAGTGCGGAGCTTTAATAATGTGTCTGAATCTCTCTTTGCAAAGCAGTTTGACATGTTTCCTGTTGAAGAGAATGAGTTTCTTGGAGCGCCTGCCTGGCTCAGTAGGTAGAGCATGTGACTCTTGATCTCGGGATCATGAGTTCGAGCCCCACACTGGGCAGAGAGATTACTTAAAATAAATTAATTAATTAATTAAGAGAGAGAGAGAATGAGTTTCCTTCCAACCTAAAAGCCAACCAGCAAATGCAGAGGGAGACGTGGTGATTGCTGCAACCCCCTGTTTGTGCGGAGTGACAACTCGCCGGGCAGGGTCTGTGGTTCCAGTCTCGTCCTCTGTGTTCACTTTGGAGGGGGGCACCACTGCTTCACAGGGGCGGCACCAGGCCACCCCCGGGAGACCTGGGGTCCATGCTGCTCAGCTGTGTCGACAAGCTGGGTGATCGCAGATGAACCCACTGCCTGTCTGAGCCTAGGTTTCCTCAGCTTCGGGCATCAGGGGTCATGGTAAGACCTTGCCCCCCAGAGCGGTGCAAGATATTCCTGAGGAACACAGAGTAATGCTTGCAATGCAACTTCATGCCCCACAAAGATCTCCACACCTACCTGTTTATCTCTGTAGCCATCGATTTACTTTTTTTCTTTTTTAAGGATGTGGAAATCTTATTAAGCAGAGAGATTAGAGCAGTGAAGTCATGGGGTTACAAGGCTTGGAACGACCCAGCTCAAGTTGGCCCCTATGTGGACAGTGCTTGCTCTTTCCAGCTGGGTATCCAACTGGTACCAATCCGGTTGGATTCACTCTACGCTGTAGCGCTTGTAGGACAGAGTTTTACTCTTTCCTTTTACTTTCCTGTTGTGAGCCAACGACACGCGCTCCAAATCTGTTTTCTCCTCTTTGAAGGGAGTTGTAAGAAGCGTTTCCCTGGGGCACCTGGATGGCTCAGTTGGTTGAGCATCCGATTCTTTTTTTTTTTTTAAAGAAATTCTTAATTTTATTTTTTTTTAAAGATTTTATTTATTTTATTTTCACAGAGAGAGAACACAAGCAGGCAGAGAGGCAGGCAGAGGCAGAGAGAGGAGCAGGCTCCCTACCAAGCAAGGAGCCCGATGTGGGACTTGATCCCAGGACGCTGGGACCATGACCTGAGCCAAAGGCAGCCGCTTAACCAACTGAGCCACCCAGGCGTCCCGAGCATCCGATTCTTGATTGCAGCTCAGGTCGTGATCTCAGGGTCTTGAGATCGAGCCCCCTGTCAGGCTCCACACTTGGGGTGTGGAATCTGCTTCTCCCTCTCCCTTTGCTCCCCCTCCACTGCTCTCTGTCTCTGTCTTCTCTCTCTCTCAAATAAATAAATAAAATCATTAAAAAAATTAAAAAAAAGAAGTGTTTCCCTAAGTTCTAGAAGGCTGCTGTACCACTCGGGGCCCACAGTTAACAATACTGTCAGGTAGATCTCACGTTAGGCGTTCTTACCACACACACAAACAATAATAAGGTGTTTTTACTCCAGAAGCGCCAGGCATCAACCCTGCCGGTGGTGTCGGGTTCTACTCATGGCTTCCCACACCCTCCTGGTCCCCGGTGGGAGACCTCACCCTCTCCCCGCTGCCGCGGGACACCGCTGTCCCTCTTGGTCACCCACTGAAGCCTTGAAAGTGAAAAGGGATATAAAAATATCCCTTTTCACTTTCCTTCAGACGATGATGCCTTTTTTGTCCATGACATCTGACCCCAAGCTACAGGCTCCTCTCCCCGCGGCCGCCCAGCACCCTGAGAGCAACCCTCAGGGGCAGTGAAGAACTCACCCTACCTGGGAGAGGCCCGCCTCGGCCCCTGGCTCCTAGGGGGTCATCTCTAGGCTCCTGGAACGCACCTCCTGATGGGAGTGTCCGTGTTCTGGGCCTTGGGCCACCGCAAGTTCTAACCATGTGACTGACGTTTATTCACGCCAGAGAGAAAGAGAGCGGGGCGTTTGTTCCAGGGGGCGAGATGACGTTCGGGCTACTGTAGGAGGGGCTCCCGTGGAAAGTGAGGGCAGCTGTGATCTGCGCAGAGGCCACTGGGCCCTCTAAC
>JAPYYJ010002476.1:0-12779 GCA_028533885.1 Nasua narica | reverse complement strand
ATCTTTGACAAAACAGGCAAAAATATCCAGTGGAAAAAAGATAGTCTCTTCAATAAATGGTGCTCGAAAAATTGGACAGCTATATGTAGAAGAATGAAACTTGACCATTCTCTTACACCATACACAAAGATAAACTCAAAATAAAGTTTGTATCTTAATAATGATAGTTTTTCTTTTTACTCTCTTGGGTGTTCTGTGGATCAAAATCACTGTATCTGAAAATACTAATAGTTTATATCTTCTTATAGATATGTACTCTATTTTGTTTTTTATTTCTTTACACTATGCCAAAATTATACAATAAAAATGACAACTGATACTCCTGTTTATTTTCTAAACTTAATGAACATGCTGCTTATCTTCATTAAGCATGATATTGGTTGACATGTAAAGTGCTTAAAATAGTGTTTGGCATATAGTAACTGCTACATAAGTGTTATAAAGTAGTTATCATTACTCTTTAATATGATCACTACAAATTCTGCCCATCTGCTTCATATGCATAGGTGATATCCTCCTTACCCCATGGTGCCTTAGATTTGGATGTAGCTGAAGAGTGCCTTGGGTTGTTAGGCCAGATGCTCATGTGGACTAAATGAATATTTATTGGCTTAAAATGTATGCCTAGTGAATCAGTTGCAGGAATTCTAGTAACTTTTATCTGGGACATGCTGCCTTTATGATAAAAGGAAGAGAGCATGGTAGAACCACATGATGGTCTTTGAAGTCTGAGGTAAGGATGGCCACCATCAATTCCTTCTCCTCAACACGAGTGGACTATTACCTTATCCCTGGATTCCAGACTAACCTTAGTGACTGGTTTGACCAATAGATTGTGGTAGAAGTAACTGTCTGGGACTTCTGAGGCTAGGCCTACCATTAGCCCAGCAGCTTCCACCTCGATGTTTTAATGCACTCACTCTTGGTATATTCCTTCATGGAACTGAATTGTCATTCTGTGAGAAGCCCAAGCCACATGGAGATGCCATATGTGAGCGCTCTAGTCAAGAGCCCTAGCTGAGGTTCCAGGTGACAGCATTAACTGCCAGCTATGTGACAGAGCCATCTTGGGTGTTCTGCCCAGATGAGCTTTCAGAGGACTTGTAGCCCCAACCAACAACTGACTATGGCCACATAAGAAACCCCAAGAAAGAACTGCTGAACTCAAGAAATCAACAGGACACACCCTGATTAGAAGGAGCACATACTGCTTCCCCTGTCAGGATCCAACAGTGAACCAATTCATTGACCAAGAACTGATGTTCACAGGGTGGAGAAGTATAGTCCTCCCTCAAAAAGGGTAGCAAGTGTTCAGGAGCAACAGTAAGAAAATAAAGAAAAGTGGCTGGATATAAGATAAACACAATTATAAGTTGCATTTGTATATCCTAGCAAATAACCCTTTACAAAGTAAAGTGAGTAAGGGCCCCATTCACAGCCACAGTAACAACAACAACAACAACAACAACAATATCTAGAAACAATAGTAATGCCTGGGATACATCTGGTTTCTGGTATAATCCTCCAGACACACTGTGAGAGGTTTGTAATGAGCTCATTAGCAGAGATTACATATTGGAAAATTTTCAGAGAATTTGCAAATAGGCATACTGCTTCTGCCAAATGACTAAAAATGTTCTTTTGGACTGTTAAAATTTTACTGTATATGTGCTGAGGTTGGGATAAAATGGTAAAGTAGAGTAGCTGGTCTGATTGGACTTTGAGAAATGCTTTCAAGTATGTGCCAACATAGAAAACCATGACGTCAGCTGCAAGTGTGAGACTCATTAAGCCTGCATATCAGCTCTCCTGAGCACAGCTGACCTTGTTGAGTCCTCTCCCTCTCTGGGTACCCAGCCTAGATCTGGGTAGATGACCCTCCAGGAAGAGATAGGCAGCTCTCAGGGCAGAGTTCCTGACATAAGGCTTGGCAAGTGCCTCTGATCATCCCTTCCTCTAGAAAGGGATATTCTTTAATAAACTATTAGATACCTTAGATACTCTTTGATAAACCACTGCATTCATAAATAACATGGAGTAAACAGCCGTAAGATTCTTAACTTTTGGGCGTGAGACTGTAACTAAAACTGCGAATCCTCTCTCTAGAAGAAAATACCACTGTGCACAATACACATAAAGTCCTGCATAGTACTCTAATGGTTGCTGACTCTATGAATCTTGTCCCACAGCTCCAAGGTGAGAAGAACCTGTATTCTAGTGGTTTGTATGACAAGGGGAAGGAAGTGATAGGTGGTGGGACAAAGGTGAAGGAGGAATTTTTGGCATGGAGGAAACCTAAGCATGCCTTCCTCGTGTTGTACAATAATCAATGGAGGGTGGGGAGGTGGAAAAAGAGTAAACAATGGAGGAAGGAGGCCCCTGAGGCATCTAAGAGGATGGGATCCAGAACCCTGGAAGCTGGGGAACCCTCTGAGAGGTGAAGGACACCTCTCTTCCAGAACAAAAGGGAAGGAGAGGAGGAAGGAGCAGTGGGGTTTTCTCGGTCTAGCCACAGTCAATCCTGTGTATACACTGACCCTCATAGACAAAAGTTATTAGGAATGAATGTCAGAGTGTAAGACATCATTCCTTCCACAAGCATTTACTGAACATTTACTGTGTGCCAAGTACTATTCCAGGACATGGCCCCTGCTCTCATGGAGTTTGAATGGGACAAGTAAGTGAGTAAAATTACATTAATAAACAGGAAAATTTCAGGCACTGCTCAGGACTGAAAGGAACTGTTCTGGGAACGGGAGAGAAGACGCTAGGGAAGGTACATTCCTTCAGTACTTTGATGAAGAAGCTTGTGGAGGTTAAGAGCACCACATGGGGGAGACAGTGAGTACAAAGGCCCTGTGAGAGCTTGGGCTTTAGGTCTTCAGAGACTATAAATTCTCCTTGTTGGGTAACTCCTCCCTGCTTATCATGGATCATTAGTGAATAAATGAATGAAAAAGGATTATATGTGCTCTGTTGCCCTCCATGATCTTGGCCCTGGAGGCATTGTGATTTTTGTTTACCCCATATGTCCCCTTGCTCCCTCAGAAGCTAGCCAGACACACTTCTTCCCCAGAGCCTCCGTTCACTGTGCCCTTCCCATAGGTATGCCCTTCCTCCAGGTGTATCTTTCTGGACTCATCCTCCACCCCCCCCCCCACCCCCCGGAGACAGCGCTGCCCTTTTCCAGAGGCACAAGGCTCCCTCACTGGCTTTAAGCCTCTGCTGAGCCATCACTCTATCATGGAGTTTCCCTCCACCCTAGCCCTGCTTAAAAGGCAAACTTCCCAAATCTCCTCTTCCTCTACTTACTTTTTTCCCTGCTCACATACTATAATTAGTGAGGTAATTATATACTATACTTAGGTATTAATTATAATTACTATACTATAGTAATTATATTTTTTATTTTACAAAAATAAAATAATATATAGTAATTTATAATATAGTAATTATTAAACTAATTTATTAACTAAACTATTATAAGCTATTATAGTATTACTATTATAAACTATTAAACTAATTTATAATATAGTAATTATATTTTTTATATATGGTAATTATATAATTCCATACTATAATTAGGTATTAATTATAATACCCTATAATTCCATGTTTATTTTGTTTATTGTCCATTCCCAATCATCACATGTAAGTGCCATGATATTGTGGAGTATTTTTAAGAATTGTTCTTTGCCGTATCCCCAGTCTGACTGTCTGGCACATAGCAGGAGCTCAGTGCATACTTATCAAGAAAAAGAATGGATTTTGACACATCCATTTCTCTTCCCTGACTTGAACTTCAGGAGTGAAGAGAAGTTACTTTTTTTTTTTTTTTTATCAAGGCCAACACACCGTGGGCACTTGTTTGAATGTTGTTTGAAGTCAGTGGCCCATCTGCCGCAATGTGGAGACACCAAAAATTTCATGAAGCTTTAGAAAAATCCTTACAGGAAACCTCCCTGCACTGATTTTGGAGCCTCATGCCCCACGAGTAAACATTTCATTAGAAGGTGACCTCACTAGGGCTTACTCTGTCTAATCAACAAAGAAATTTCACAAGTACACAGTGTCATTACCATAGGGAACCTAACAATACAGGAAATCAGGAGCTACCTTTCCTTGTCCAAACTCCCAGCAACAAGGAATCAAGGGCTTTAACCCTAGAAATACAGCAATGGCTGTCTGTGAGCTTAACCAGACAAGGCAGCTTGCTGAAGAACTTGGGAGACCAGGAACATGGTGCCCATGTGCCTATTTGCAGTGAGGCTTTGTATGTGCAAGAGTAGTTGCTCCAAAAAGGTCACTGGGGCCCCCAACTGGAAATGAAACCAGAGCCTGCAATCCCTGGGTCTCCTTCCTTCTCCTCCTGAGCCCACGTCCCTGCTTCCTGGGCTAGTAGGGCTTACCAGGGGTGGCTGTCCTGGTCTCATCTGGCATGGCCCTTCTGTGGTCTATGAATGCCCTATTAACCTTCTGGTGTGTGTGGCTGCCTTCAGGTCCTGGCAGGGCAGCCTAAGCCTGGGTGCAGGTGGGGGCTCTGGCCAAACCACCCAGGGTGTAAGTTCTGAGGGCACAGACTCCTGTATCCCTAGGGTCCTGGAGGGATATCCAAGGGTCTATTAATTAGTTCATTCTAGAATTTATTTGAATACTTACAACTGCAGGCATAGTGTTGTGAGCTAGAGATCCAACAGTCAGTCAGTAGACATCCATTTCTAGACCTTGCAGTGGGGAGGGAGACTTATTAACCAATCTACCTGCAAGTGCATGTTGTTGGGCAGGTGGACACCTGCTATTGCCTACATCTCTCCTCTAGTTCCTTTCAATCTCCCATGGTCCTCCATTGACCCCAAGAAAGAGTAGAACTCAGCAAAACTGTTGGTTTCTTGGCTTTTTAATTCAAAACCCTTATTCCAAGTTTTGTCAGTTGAGAAGGACTAGATTATGCTGCACTAACATATTAACACTCAAATCTCAGTGTCTTAGTGCAGCAAAGGTTTATTTCCTGCTTATTCTAAACGTGCTGTGGCCCATGGCTCTCAGGATAGCTCTCTTACAAGCAATGGCTCAGGGACCCTACTGCCGTGTTCTGTGACTCCATCATTCCTATCCTGGGGAACAGAGAGCTGGATGGTTGTGTATATGCTCTTAAATTCTTCAGTTTTCAAGTGATATTTCTGTTCACAGCCATTGGCCAGAAGAATGGAGCACACGTGGGGAGGTGGGAATTGCAAATGGGGATGTGGAGGGCACATGGATATTTGGGGAGTAGCACATGTCTCAGCCACCACCTCCTCCTACAAAATAAATATTACACTGCATGGGGGTGGATGAGGAAGAGGGGTAGAATTACACCCACGACAGAAGTTCTCAAAGGTGACAATGAGCTGCCCCCAAACAGCACCTGAGTCACTAGCCCCAGGGTGCCCGGAGGAAGACCCCAGGCAGAGAGACAGCTGTTAGCCTCTGAACTGTCCGGGAGCCATCCGTTGGTTTTGATAGCATGCTGTCCATAGATCTTCTAGCCAAGTAACTTCTTTTTATAAGTTTTTTTAAAAAGATTTTTAAAATTTATTTTTGAGAGAGGGAGAGAGAGAGAGAGAGAGAGAGAGAGAGAGAGAGAGAAACATGAGCAGGGGCGAGAGACAGAGGGAGAAGCAGACTCCCTGCTGAGCAGGGAGTCTGAAGCAGGACTCAATATCAGGATCAGGACCCTGGGATCATGACCTGAGCCAAGGGCAGATGCTAAACTTACTGAGCCACCCAGGCGCCCACCAAGTAACTTCTTTGTGTGGGATCAGGCTCCCCACCTGACCCCACACAACTGGCCAGTTCCTTTCAGCCTCCTAAGATCCCATGGATGGAGGTGTGTGTGGGAGTAGTAGGGAGCCCTCGACACCTGAGTAAGGTGAGCCTGTGCTAGACCAACCTGAAGTGTTACTCTGCCCAGAGCAGATGGTGGTGGCAAACAGCTGCTGAGTGGGAATTGGGTGCATTGAGACCAGCACTGTAAAGGGAGAGGACATGGTGCTGTGAGAGGTTGAAGAGGGCCGCTGTGACCTGAAGGATGAGTAAGAGTTTAACAGAAAAAGTGAGTGGGTGGTGGGAGAGCACAATCTCGATTTGTGAGTGACATTCAAGGGACTGAGAGGAACATAAATTGAGGTTGGCTGGGCAACAAGAGCAAGTGGGTTGTTGCCGCATCCTAGACACAGGTTCATGCATTAGTCCTTGAAGCAGGAATGTGGTACCCGAGTGGGACTGAGAGGTAAGGAGGTGATAGGAAGGAGAGAAACAGCCTGCCCTGCAGAACTGGCTTTTTGTTGCTTGAGTCCATGGAACTTTTGGCTTATCTCAGAGCTATCTTTCAGAGGAAGGGAAGTCAAGGGCTACCTCATGGGGCATGGAGATCCCTTACTTCTGGACCGCCCACCAGCCCTTAGCCAGGTGCCCTCCTACCCAGGCAGGAGGCAGGAGGTGTTGACAGCCTTCCCTGGCTGCAGCATTGCCAGCACCCACAGAGACAAGTGGAGGCCAAGATCACACAGGCAAACATTTTCACACTAGGTAAACAGAGCATCTTCGATTTCCTACCCTGACAAATATATTTCCAGAATGACCTGGAAGGCCAGGTTTGAGTGCAAGCTCTTAGCCACCCACGGAAATAGGCCTGGCTTCCATGGGGACAGGGGGCCCCTGAGAGAAGCACAGAGGTGATCTGTATGGAGCTGGGACACTTCTGTGTGGACTTTTGTTTTTATTTTCCTTTATTTTAACTTTCAAAAGAAGTTACAGAAAACTTTGGTTGAAAGACATCCTTCATGAATACCCAACTTTTGTATCAACATGGACAGGACTAAAAGAGATTATGCTGAGTGAAATAAGTCAAGCACAGAGAGTCAATTATCATATGGTCTCACTTACATGTGGAGCATAAGGAAAGACATGGAGGTCATTGGGAGAAGGAAAGGAAGGGTGGATTGGAGGAAATCGGAAGGGGCGATGAACCATGAGAGACTGTGGACTCTAAGCAATAAACTTAGGGTTTTGGAGGGGTGGGGGTGGGGGGTTTGGGTGAGCCTGGTGGTGTGGTGGTTATTGAGGAGGGCACGGATTGCATGGAGCACTGGGTGTGGTGCATGAACAATGAATCTTGGAACACTGAAAAAATAAAATAAAAGTATTTGGGGGGAAAAAAAAGAAAGACATCCTTCTAATCCTCCATCCTTACTTGAGAACCCCCCCCACCACCACACTGAATTTCCACAGTTCTGGACACAGAACAGCCAAGGCAACCACCTGGTTAAAGCATTCTCTGTCACTGTTATTAGTTGAACATAATTTGGCTGTTTACATTTGTTAGTTATGAAAGCTTATTCTGATGCATTAATTATTTTTAATTGCTCTCTCTTTATCCAACTTTAATTACTGAACAATAACTTAATTCTCCAATATTTTCAGAATCCTCCTTGATTACACATTGAACTGGAATGTTTTCACCATCGTGGTCTACCCCATTGTTCCATGTGGGGTTGAAGAAATCTGCCAGAATCCTAGCTCACCCTCATGGCATCTGAGGGCTCCAGTGAGTGATGTGGGGTTCACAGGGTCTGACAAAAGCATGTCCAAGCTAGGCCAGGTGGGGTTGCAGTGGCCTGGTCCCAGTGAGTCTGGGAGAGGTCAGAACCTTTCAGCACTTTGACATGGTAGGGGTAATGTCTCCTGTGACCAGAGAAACACCATCTTTTCGCCATATGTGTCCACTCTGTTCTGCAAATACCAAAACTCATCTTCATGAGTGTGTTTCACTACAAATGAAATTCAGTGTAGGGAACGTTACACATCATATCTCGTGTTTGGGACAAAACTGGAGACTTGAGGAAAGAGCAGAGAGTGTCCTGGGGATGCCTTCTGCTCAAAGGTCTACTTCTAGAAGGGTTTCCATCTCTGCCTCTGGAGATTTTCCAGGTCCTCAATGAAGAGCAGATTCAGAGACCTCCCCCCTACTTCTCTCAGCATTCCTGTGGAGGAACTAGCAACTGGCAAGGCTACAAGTAGTGCCCTTGGTTGCTGTAGCAACAGAGATTTCTCAGAAGCAGAATCTTTAAGAGTGAGGCTGGGTTTGCTTTGCTGCTCAAAGCAGGTGAGAGAACAACTGGCTTCTGCTGCACACCAGGTCACACCCAACTGGTAGCCTCACCTCAGCTCCTGCCTGGACCCTGCATCTTTACCTGCATGTGCCTGCAGGGAAAGATGCCTTTCCCTGCGTCTTCACCTGCATGTGCCTGCAAAAAATTTGAAAACATAACCGGTGCTAAAGCAAGGGATTTCTCTACTCCAGTCAGGACAAGGCTGGGCAGACAGCCTAGAGCTCAACACCATGGTTAGGGACCCTGTTCTGGCACCCCAAGCAGGCACTCTATCCCTCCTGGTGGACAGATAGCAATGGCTTCTGCAGGTGTAAGCTTGGGTCTGGGGCAGAATGTAGGGGGGCAGCCCTCTCCAAGGACATCTGTTACATCCCACCTGACTGTGTCTCATGGCCACCTGAATGTCAAGAGAGATACGAAATCCTGCATTATGTGGGAAAAACATTAGGGTTCAAAGTTGACAGCCAAGGAAGAATTCTTGGGATGTCTTTGCTGCAAAAGATTGTTTTATTAAGGCACAGGGACAGGACTCGTGGGCAGAAAGAGTTGCACTGGGGTCATGAGGGTGGCCCATTATAACTTTCAGGTTGGGAGGGGGTTAGGAATAGAGGAAATCTCTAAGAAATTTTGGAAGCAAGATTTCCAGGACCTTGAGGGGGCTAGCTGTTGTTGGGAAAAGGTCTTTTATTACAGTCTAGTAAAATCTTGGTCATGAGACCCTTCGGATATATTGGTGGACCATATGCTTAGTAGGGGTGATTGCCAACACATATCTTGGGGGCTTTAGAGATAAAGGAAATTTCTGAAGGAATTTTTATACATTGAAGTAGACTTATGGGATCCCTGGCAGGGGGTAGAGGGAAGGGGCGGAGTTTGGGCTAGGATTGCCTTTTGCCCTTAGCAAAGTGTCAACATTGAGGCAGTTAAGCTCTTAGAAGAATGTCACTCTGCCTGTTTGAAGGATTTGTCAGTTGACTGTAGTTAGTAAGGAGATTTAATAATTTTTCTTCTGCCTTTGTTTCCCACATCACTGTATTTTACTTTTCTAGTCCCTGTAGAGGAGAAAAGGAAGAAAGCAAGTAAGAATGAATGTTAGGTGATCCAGCTTAGAGCATCTGACACAATTATTAATGTTTATTTTTATAAAAATTAAACATTTTATGTTAATTTAAAATTAACATGTTTGTTAATTAACAAATGTTTTCAATTAGCAATAATCGCGCCTCGGATAAACCTCATTGGCTACGATACTGCCACTGCTCAAAGCTAACAAATGTTTTCTAATTAAAAATTAAACAGAATTAAACATTCAAATAACACTAAAAGCATATGACAAGCAAGACCTGCTCTTGACACCCCACCTGTATGCTTGCTGGCTCTGTTTCACATAGGCAATCAAGTCTTCAGGTGTTGGCTTTGCTCACCTTCAGGTCCCCAGTGCCTAAAACAGGGCCTGCCACATAGTAGGGATTTCCCAACCAGCAGTTGAATACTGAGGTGATCAATATTTCTAAATAATATATTTATGCTATTGTTGCTTGATGAGCCATTTTTGAAATGAATTATTGAGAGTCTGTTATGGCAGATAAGGATTTAGTCCTTATCAGTGACTCCCTTTCAATGTAATTTTCCCTCTTTCTTAACAACCCCCATATGGGTATAGAAAAATGTTGGTAAAATGAATAGTTTTTTTTTTTTATAAAATTAATAACCCACTATGGTTATGGAATGCTATGAACTACAGAGGCAACTGCAGTTATACTCTGATGTTTTCTTGGTCCAACTTTTGTTAATCCTAGAGTTAGTATAAAATTTTTCCTTAATTTTCTGTGTATGGTAGTTCCCACTTATCCACGACATTGCTTTCCATGGTTTCAGTCACCTATGGCTAATGTGGTCCAGGAAGGTCATAGTAGCCTAACAGTACAGCATGATGCCTAAGTCATTCCCCTCACTTCATCTCATCACATGGGTATTTTATCATCTCACACCATCACAAGAAGGGTGATGTAAGGGCATTGTAAGATATTTTGGGACAAAGAACATATTCACATGACTTTATAATATTACATTTTTTATAATTGCCCTATTTTATTATTAGTTACTGTCATCGGTCTATCAAAGTTTATCAGAGGTATGTTTGTGTAGGAAAAACAAAGTATATATAGGGTTCCATAATGTCTGTGAATTCAGGCATCCACTGGGGGTCTTGGAACATATCTCTCCCTAAGAGGGGAGTACTGTGCTGATCCTTATTTTTTGTTCTTTAAAAATGCCCCATTAAACTTGTTAAATGAGTAAAGATGTTCCTTTTAAGGTGCTTCACCCCAGCAGAGAACCTGTCAGTTCCCATCCTGGCACCTCCGGCTCTCACTCTATGTGGACTCCTTGTCCAGGCTGACCTGCCATCTTGAGACCGCCTTTAACCCATTTCCTATACTGTCCCCCCCATTTCTGTGATCTAAATCTTACTGTTTCTTGGTTTATTCTGTTTTTTTTCCTAGCTTATGTACATCAGTGACTTCTAAGAAATAATGTGGTGTGTGAGTGTGTGTGTGTGTAAATTCAGTACTTGTCTGTCTTCAAAAGTGCTCCTTCACTTCATGTATGTTTCACTTGATTTGGGAATAGAATACTTGGTTGAAAGAAATTTCCCCTCCTAATTTTGAGTGCATTGATTCTTGCTTTGGGGAAGATTACTATATTTGCTCCCCCATTTCTTTGTATCTGACCTGTTAGAAGCTGGTTTTTTGTGTCTCCTGTTTTTCCTGTGCTCTGAGGTTGCATGGATATGTGCTTTCCATCTGAATGTCATGGTCCTTCCATTCCTGCATAAGAGCAGCCTGAACTTATCTTCTGAGGGTGAAAGGAGGGGTCATGGTTAAGAAGGCACACAGTGCCACTGTCTGAGACTGTCTCCAGTTATTTTTCACAGGAATCTTGTTTCAGAACATAGGAGCCTTTCATGTTTCTTGGATGATATTAATTTATGAATTGGAGCTTTTTGGGAGGTCCTCTACAATGTCTCTGACTTCCTTGAGATGTGCATGTGTGGTCACGCACATGTGTGCTCACCTGTCTGCAAGTAAAAGCCACAAAGCAGGCAAAAGGTTAGCTTTTTTTTTCAAAAGACTTTATTCATTTGACAGAGAGAGAGGGAATACAAGCAAGGGGAGTGGGAGAGGGAGCAGCAGGCTTCTCGCTGAGCAGGGAGCCTGATGCAGGGCTCAATCCCATCACCCCAGGATCATGACCTGAGCAGAAGGCAGATGCTTAACTGACTGAGCCACCCAGGTGCCCCTAACTTTTTTTTAAAAAAGATTTATTTATTTATTATTTATTTGAGAGTCCAGAGGGAGGGGCAGATTGAGAGGAAGAGAGATTATCTCAAGTAGAGTCTCCACTGAGCAGGGAGCCTGACACAGGGATCGATCCTTAGACCCATGAGATCATGACCTGAGCTGAAATCACAAGTTGGTTGCTAAACTGACTGAGTCACCCAGGTTCCCCCAAAAGGTTTAACTTTTATATACAAACGGATTCTGTAAATTGACAAAAAGAAGACTAAGGTAAGAAAAAAGGAAAATGCAGACAAATTACAGAAGAGGCATTCAGATCACCAATAAACTATAAAAGATGATAATTTCCTGGTGACCAGTGGACCATTATCTTTAAACCCCAGAAAAGATTCCAATTTCACAAGTCTGATCAGCAAAAACGAAAAGGTCAGATAATATCCAGGACTGCCGAGTCACTGCTTTCTTACCTTGGGCTGGAAGGGTGAGTAAAATGTTTTATTTTAAAAAAGCAAATTTGGTAATATCTGTGAAGATCAAAACAATCCATACCTTTTAACTCAGTAATTCAATTTTTGGAAAACTATACTGCAGAAAAAGTTCCAGCATATAAGGATATTTACCACAATGTTGTTTGTTGTTGGGAGGGTGGGATGCCAAAACCAGGGTGACGTGCATCAGAATGGCTGACTACACCTTTGCATGCCTATGTGCCTTCCTTAGCAAATGAACCTGTGTGCCTCAGCTGTGAGCATGGTGCACACTCAGGGGAGTCCTATGGATATACACAGAAGAATACCAAAAGGAAACATTTTAAATGTAAATAAATGTCAGTGTTTAAATGTCAGTGTAGTTATTCCTACACTGTTGTATGGTGTGGGATAAAGAAAGTGGGTATGACAATTGTCATTGGGGTCAAGTGTCCTTGGGGTCAGGGATTTCCAGCATGGTAGGAAAGTGATACAGATGTGAGATCAAAGGAGCTAAATAAAATGTTGCAAATTGCCTAAATTTGAATGGGAAGTTTCAGTATGAATTTTTGATAAATTTTTTCTTACTGAAAGTATTTCCTATGACTACACATAATGAGCACATACTAATTTTGTAATTTGTAGGGTGCAGGTCTTTTGGGAAATAATAATTCCTGGTCTGGGGTAGGAAATGCACAAAATGAACCTCTCATATCAGAAAGCAAGGAACTTTCTTTTTTTTTTTCTCCCCAAATTTGTTTATTTTAATCTTTCAGTGTTACAAGATTGATTGTTCATGCACCACACCCAGTGCTCCATGCAGTACGTACCCCTCTCGATACCCACCACCAGGCTCACCC
>JAPYYJ010002475.1:0-12781 GCA_028533885.1 Nasua narica | reverse complement strand
CCAAAGACAAGGGAAGCAAGGGTAAAAATGAACTATTGGGACTTTATCAAGATAAAAACTTTTGCACAGCAAAGGGAACAGTAAACAAAACCAAGAGACAACCAACAGAATGGGAGAAGATATTTGCAAATGACATATCAGACAAAGGGCTAATATCCAAAATCTATAAAGAACTTCTCAAACTCAACACCCAAAGAACAAATAATCCGATCACGAAATGGGCAGAAGGCATGAACAGATATTTCTGCAAAGAAGACATCCAAATGACCAAAAGACACATGAAAAAGTGCTCAATGTCACTCAGCATCAAGGAAATACAAATCAAAACCACAGTGAGATACCACCTTACACTAGTCAGAATAACTAAAATTAACAAGTCAGGGAACGAAGATGTTGGCCAGGATGTGGAGAAAGACGTGCCCTCTACACTGTTGGTAGGAATGCAAGCTGGTACAGCCACTCTGGAAAACAGTATGGAGTGTCCTCAAAAAGCTGAAAATAGAGCCACCCTATGACCCAGGAATCGTACCACTGGGTATTTACCCTAAAATTACAAATGTAGTGATCAAGGGGCACGTGCACCTGAATGTTTATTCAGGCAATGTCCACAATAGCCAAATTATGGAAAGAATCTAGATGTCCATCAATAGATGAATGCATAAAGATGTGGTATATAATACAACGGAATACTATGCAGCCATCAAAAGATGAAATCTTGCCATTTGCAATGACGTGGATGGAACTAGAATGTATTATGCTAAGCGAAATAAGTCAATTAGAGAAAGATAATTATCATATGATCTCTCTGACGTGAGGAATTTGAGAGGCAGTGTGGGGGATCACGGGAGGAAGGGAGGGAAAAAATGAAACAAGATGGGACTGAAAAGGGAGACAAACCATAAGAGATTCGTAATCACAGGAAACAAACTGAGGGTTGCTGGGTGGTGGGGGGAGGGATAGGGTGGCTGGGTCATGGACACTGGGGAGGTATGTGTTATGGTGACTGTTGTGAATTGTGTAAGACTGATGATTCATAGACCTATACCCCTGAAGCAAATAATATATGTTAATAAAGAAAAACAGTAAGGTAGGGATACGGCTGAGTCAATAACCAAGGGACTAAGAAATACCCAAGGGGGCAAAAGGCAGAGGCTGGGCAAGACCACAGCATTCAGCTGAGTCAGAAAACTGAAGGCTGGTTCAGGCTATAAGTCAGTCAGAGAAGGGAAGGGGTAGGATGCCAAAGACTTCTCTGTAATAAGGAAGCTCCCTGAAGGCAATAGCCTGGAGCTTCCCATTGATTCTATGTGGCATAAAGGGGTCCAGTTTGGTCGGTGCCTAAAATGGCATCAGGCCCATAGTTATAGTTTAGAAATATTTGTTGGGGCACCTGGGTGGCTCAGTCAATTAAGCATCTGCCTTCAGCTCAGGTCACTGTCCCAGAGTTCTGGGATCAAGCGCCCACATCAGGCTCCCTGCTCAGTGGTGAGCCTGCTTCTCCCTTTTCCACTCCCCCTGCTTGTATTCCCTCTCTCACTGTCTCTCTCTCTTTCTCTCTGTCAAATAAATAAATAAAATCTTAAAAAAAAAAAGAAAAAAGAAAAAGAAATATTTGTGGAAGGATGGAGGAAGGGAGGGAAGGAAAAAAAAACCAGGAACAGAAAAAAGGAAGGAAGGACTATGGCTTGGGCATTCTATGGGCTATTACATAAATAATCAAATCATAGAAAGTAGGAAATGTAAAAGACGTTACAAATCATCTATAATAGTGGTTTCCAAAATATTTTTTAGCAGCCATTAACATAGCAGAAGGAAAAATGAAAATCTAAATATTGGGCATTATGGAAATAATCGAGTTCTTATGGCAAATAAATAATACTACAATACAAAAGAGGGAGAAATATCTCAAGGTTTTTATTATATAATAATAAGTAAACATAATAAATATTAAAATTACACATATGCCATGATTTTTAACAATATAAGATTTACAAGAGGTAAATGCTAATAGGCAAAGATTAAAGATTTTTGTTGGGGCATCTGGGTGGCTCAGTGGGTTTAAGCATCTGACTCTTGGTTTCAGCTCAGATCATGATCTCAGGGTTGTGATCTCAGTGTTGTAAGATCCAGGCCCATATGGAGCCCCACGTGGGGGCTCTGCACAGAGTCTGCTTGGGATTCTCTCCCTTTCCTTCTCTGTCCCCTTCTGCCTACCCCCCTTCCCCATGTGCCCATGCTTGCTCTCTCTCTAAAATAAAAATACAATCTTTTAAAAAATGATTTTTATTAATGTGATTTAGAGTGATTTGATTTTTCAACTTTTTTAAATTACATCATTGCTTTTTACAATTTAAAATGTTTAAAATTCAAATATTTAAAATCCTAACTATATATCAGGGCTGATATGAAACAATGGATTTTTCCATCAAGTATCTTTCCAACCCCTCCCATCGGAGTAAGGAGAGGTGGACAAAGAGGGGTGAATAATTGGGGATAAGAAGGAACAAGAAGGGGACTGGAAAGAGAGGAGGCAAAGTGTGGCAAAGGAGCTAATATTTCCTGAATTCATCCTAAGTGCTAATGGTTTTCCAGTGTTTGAGGTAAGTCCAATTATTACCCTCATTTGAGAAATAAGAAAACAGAGAGGTAGGATAAGTAACCTGTCCAAAGCTATAGAGTCGTAAAGTCCACAGTGGAATTAGGAACCAAGTTAGAAGGCTAACCCCCCCCAAAGCCCAAGGTGTTACCCCAGTGCCATCCTCTGTCTACATTGGGGGCCTCAGATTTTTTATGAAACTCCTGTCTTGACCTTTGCCCCATACCACTGTCAGCTAGGCCCTATCTGGTCCTTTCTGATAAGAATATAGACTTTAAGAACACAGGGGCCAAGACCCAAGTTGAGAGGGAATGACCTACAGCCCCTAAGACAGGAACTTCTTGAACCATCAAATGAGAGAGAATTTACCAAAAAAAAGCATGGGTAATTTTAAAAGCAGAATATTTTGCCTATAAACAAATAATCACCTTTGTCCACAGCAATATGATGAAACACGACATTTTGCTTCTAATTATTAATCCTTGCTAAAAATTTAGTTTTTGTCATACGTTCAAACATAGAACATAATCAGAATCTAAAATACATTATCATTTGCAATTAATGAGTGTATATATAATTGCGTGTGTCCGATTTCTTGAGCACTAATTATACGCAGGCATTTTATACACAGAGTTTCATTTAACTATCTCAACAACCTTAAGTACCATTATTATTATCATTTTATAGGTAAGGCAACTGAAATTTAGGGAGATTCTACAACTTGTCCAAGAGTACCCAGCTATTACGTGGGAAATTTGGAATTCTGACCAACACTGCTTGATTCCATAGTCTGAATCCCAAAACTGTACAATGAACTTGAAGCTTGAAGGTATCTGAAAAAGACAACCTTCCTGGACTTAGTATATATACACTAAGGCAGATAATATATATTTGTAGTGACAGATAATTCAATGCATGTTAATATGCAACATAGTATGTGGCCTGGCCTATAAATAAAACCATTAAGTTATTTATTAATAATTAATTAACTATGTAATGTAGACACAGAAGTGTTTCAGATCTCCTTGGCCATAACCAGTGAGTCTGGAGTCAACCTGTACCAGCTCACAAAAACCAATGGTTAAATTTTCAGGAATCTTGTGTTAACACAAGATTAAAATTGAATTATATACACTTGGTAATTGGAGAAATTATGTGAAAAGGTAACATATACCACAATTCATATACCAATTCACAACATATACCATGATCACTTTCTACTTACAGAATTTTACTGTTATTTATGCTCTTTATGTTACTTGTGTCTCTTCTATCTCTATAGTGGAAATACTACATATTGATGAGTTACTTCACATCTCTTCCCACCTGTTCAGTGATGTGGCTTTGGTAGCCTGACACTGCCATGGTGGGAGTATTTACAGTGAAGTTGCCAAATGCTACAAAGTGGGGACTGATTTACTATTTTACTGATTTCCTAAGCTTAAGAAAGTGATAAAAATTGCTAATGATGCAGAGTAAGAGTATGTTTTGCCTTTCGTCCATACACTGTGAACGGCATAAAAATGTGAGGAAATAGTCTTCCAATATTCAACCAGTTCAATATCCAGTTCAGTAAAGACAACGCTCAGGTCACTGACAAATGACCAAGGTTCTGACGTGGTCAGTGAGAAGGGAAAAGAGTTGATATCTCATGACAGGACGACACTTGTTCATCTACCACAACCTTAGACTGGCTATGGACATGAGAGTTGGGGCAAAATAATAAAAAATATTCTGTAATAATCAACTGGCTGCATGGAATTTATAATAAAAGGCATTATATAATTTTAATTTTTAAGTAAAACACATAAACATGCAACATCCCCCCCCCCCATAGATTGGTTTTTTAACCTTTACCAGCAGACTGCTACATATAAACCTTATTAAATACCACCTATGGTATGGTTGGGGCTATGTAGAAAAGGGCTATTTTACAGCCTAGGAATGGAAAGGATAGTAAGAAAAAAGCTAATTAAGCTTCAAGGATTCTGTCCTTGACTTATTTACAACTTGGATATCTTCTACTTCTCTGTCCTCTATGCTCAGATGCCTTACTGACCAAGATTTAGAGTCAGGCTCCATCCAGCTGTATGACCTTGGGCAATTTACTTCAACTCTTTAAGCCACTTTCTTCGACTATAAAATGGTAATGACAATAGTCATGTTATTATGATATGAGGATAACGATGATAGTTAAAAGTTGCTAATACATATCCATGCTTACTTTGTATCTGGGACTACACTAAACATTTTCCACGTATTAATTTATTCAATCTTCACAACATTCCCATGAGGCAGCCATAACCCCATTCCTGTGTTACAGATGAGGAAAACTAAAGCCCAGAAAAAAATGAGGAACGTGACCAAGATCTCACTGAGTTTCTTGGGTGATTGGTACGTGGCAGAGTGGGGACACCCATCCAGGCAGCTTGCCTCCAGGGGCCACCATCTTAACCATTCTGAGCTGATATGGCCTCTCTTCCCAATAAAGGTAAGAGACAGAGACCTTAGCATTGCTTGTTAAATATGAGCTATGATTTATTTTTGCTTCATTCTGATTTTGTATAACCTATAATTTTGTATAGCTTACTTCTTCGAGTAGATTTAAGTTTCTTGAGAGGTAGGTCTAACGATTCATGACCTCTCCTGCTCTTCATAGTAACCACGACAGGGACATGCCGGTCGTTTGTAACCGGATATTTATTACACGAGTACACTCTACCCCTCACTTGTCAAGCCGAAAAGCACTACTGAGATCCCTTCCAAGGGCAAAAATAGCGAGAACTTTATAGCCTTGTTATAATCTGAGTTCATCCATAGATTCACTGCATTACTGTGATGGTCTAAACTGGCGTTAGTAAATAGCTACATACGGCATTTCTCATCTGTGTTTGTAGGGTTGTCTTAGAAATAATATTAAGTCATGGTAGTCCTACAGGCTTGATTTGTTTTGGCTTAAAAGAAGGAACTTGCCTCATATGTCTCTCTTCCTCTCACAGAGTTTTTTATTCTCGAGGGCTGCGGGTCAAGTTCTGTCCTTGGAACCAAAGTAGTTTTCCAAAATGAGGTGGAGCCAGCTCTGTCAAGCTAGGCCAGATCTGCTGTCAGTGCCTTCCCCAAATACATCAGACCCTCTGCTTGTAAAAATAAATTGATACCAATGCAAGAAATTTATTAGGAGATGACAGCCCAGTTCATAATGGAAATATGGAGAAAACATCATCCTTCAAAACTGACAGTTTATCCATCATGCCTCAGATTCCTGAGATAGAAACAGACACTGTCACATACAATCCGCTGAGGACATGTTGTCTTGGATTTCCTTATGACAGGAAACTCTGAAATAATCCAGAAGAAGGGAAAGACTTGTGCTGCCCTTAATGTGCGTGGCCATAAATTTTTAGCATTAGTAGAAGAAACATGTGGCCAAGGAAATGAATGATGGGGGGAAATCAGGAAGCCTGGAATTCTCCAACGGCCGCTTTTTTCTCTCTCGGGGGTGACTAACTGGGACAGGGGTCAGAGAGGGTGACCACAGCGCTATGAGGGACATCAATATCCTGTTATGTGTAAGCAGAGCCAACAGGTGGCAGGGTACCACTGCACACACACCACAGTTGGCTGTTTGAGGTTTGGGGGAGCGGGTCACCTTGCCCCGCTAACTTTCCAAGTGCGGTTATTTTGCTTAGCTTGTTATTTGTATTGATAAACCGGAGACACTTTAGGAGGGCCATTTTAATTAGGAATAAATGCAAGGATATTTGTGGGGATCACAAAAGGCCTGATCTTTGCAGGCTTAATGAGGTGACCTACACAACCCCATATGAAATAATTGTATATTGTATTAAAAGCTGCTTTGGAAAATATAATCGTGGTAGTAAATTGGAATGAAATGAACATGGTCTTAGAGGGGAAAAAAATATTCACTGCCAATTTTATGGGGCCTTAAAATATTTATGTTCTAAACTTGCATTCTTTGGAGATTTGCTGAGTGGTGCTAGAACGAGGAAACTTTTTTAATGAGATACATGCATATTTTTTAAATTTACAGATCTTTTTAGCAAAAATAGAAAGTCATAAATGCGAAACGGAAACCTAAACAAGGCAAGTATAGCCTTAATGGCCTTATATTTATAATTCATTTTTTATATCAGAAAAAAATAAAAGCATGGGAAATTTCGCTTAAATGTGAATAATACACAAGGAATCTTTATTTGCTGCTGGTGTCTGTCTCACTGAGGCACAGAGAACATTGGCATGAATGTAACATACCAGATAAACTTTGACGCATTTGTTACATTACAAATGGTGGATATGAATGGGATATGTGCGTTCTTGGGTTAAACACAAAGTCAAATACAGGGATTTGATCCACTACCCGACATAAATCCCTAAGAACAACAGTGAAATAAATTACCTGTTGATCGAGTCCTTATTCACAGGTAACTGTGTTTGACAAAACGCAAAGTGAGCCTGTAATTCTTAGACTCTGAATCCTTTAACTGCTCCCATCCTCTGAAAGAGGCAAATGAACTTCTAATTGTTCACATTTGTTTCAGCCAATCTTCCTGATTCCGTTTCAAGCAAGACCTAAAAGTGTTGACTTTCCATGTCCAAATTAAATATATCTGTGTTTCCTTTTGCTTTCTATCTAAACGCATGCCAGCATGACTTAACGTTCGTCCAAGGTTTATTTCAATATTAGTGGAAAACAAGCCATTTTTCAGTTTAATGAATAGCATCAGTGTCTGCCTTTTAACCAAAAATGTGACCTTACACTTGGTGGATCTCAACAGAAGGCACATTTTCCAATTATTTTTCTATGGGAGGTTATTACTATTGCTTCCCAAATTACTGTGGCAGTGGAGAGGGAAAGCCCACATCACACAGCAGCTCAAACAGAACGCAGACTGAACAAAATGGTAGCTTCATTTACGAAACAAGAAAAGGGGACCAGGAAAGGAAGCCTGAACCATGTGGGAGGGGGGAAAAAGGAAGGAAAAAAAAAAAAAAGACCTCCTCCGAGCTTCATAGAACAGGAGACATAGAGCAGCTGAAGGTCCCATACTTTTTTGTTACTCCATTTTTGTTTCCAAATCATTCCAAATTGGGAAGGTGAAGGCTGAGCATTACTGATTCAAAAAAACTCCAAGAGGACATCTGATATTTCTTCCTTATTAAGGATGATGGAGTGTAATTGATGTGCCTGGTGCCTGGCCAATTCCAACTTTTTGAGAATGCTGCTTAATGTGCAGACATTATTTTTGGACTACTGAACGCCAGAAAATAATGAGCTGGCATTCAGCTTTGGTGAATAAGACTCTGAATTTTCATCTAAAAGCAGTTTTGAGTTATTGCTGTAGATAAGGTGTAACTGTGCAAGGGAATTTTATCCATGTTTCTCCCATGAATCATAAATGAGGAAAAAAATTACAGTCTAAATTGCACTTAAAAGGAATAAAGTCTTTTCATGTCATACATGATTTATCAAAATGATCTCATTTTAAGGGTACTGTGGTGTATCTTGATTAATCACATTAGGAAGCGTGATGAATGGCCTCTTTAATGGTAACACAGGATTTATTGGCAACATCCCGACTTAAACCAGAAGGGTAAGAAGTAAAATATACAATAGATAGCTAATGCAGATAGGGTGTCAGTAATGCTCTGACTTGTTTTAAAAATATCCTGGGAGCCTCAGTGTCAGGAGATTCTGAAACCGCCAGATGGTGGAGACCATACAAGTTTTGCACAGCAACCTGGGGGCAACCGCTTACGAGACATAACCCTTCCCTAACCTGTTGCAGTGCAAGTAAAATCACGCTGCTGGACCATCAAAACAAAGCATGTGTGAAGGCTGACCCAAACACGGAAATTCCTAGTAGGAAGAGGGACACACTGCTTTTAGAGATCAGCGCTCCTATCCCTTATGCCCTATTTCAATATCCTCTGCACATTTCGCTTTAATATCCTAAATGCCTTTTTTTTTTTAAGCCTGCTCAAGTCTGCTCCCGCTAATTTCCTCTAAGGCTGACAGATCAGAGGCTTTCCTCGAACTGTTCCTTTTAGAGCTGAGGAGGCCTCGTGGTAATCCTGCTGCTTGTCTGCAATTAACCCTTCCAGTTGCCACATTATTAACACCACCACCCACAGACAGAGGAAGCCCCGACCCACTGGACACTGGCTCCTGACTGAAGCTTCAAAGGTGCCAATCACACCCTGGTCAGAAAGGTGCCTGCTGTCAGCATCAGAGGTTTCCATCCTCTCCTCCCCGCTGATCAAACATTCCTCCTCAGAAGATTAATTCAGAGTCTCCGCCCATTTCCTCTCATATCCTCCTTCCCTTTCTGGTTTACCCAAAGAGCCATCTTTGCTTCGAAAAGGGAAGCCACGGATAATAGAAGCCCTTTCAAAACAAAAGCTGGGCAAAGGCAAATTTAAGTCCCAGCTGTTATCAACTTTTTTTTTTTTTAAACTCATTTAAACACCTTAAGGCAGTGAGGATTAGGGCCTGGCCCGAAATGCCATTCTTTGATCAAAGACCCCAAGACTTTACACAAACATAATCACAGGGCAATGGATGCTTCTGTGAAGGCTGAATTGATTTGTTTGACAGCAGAGCCTACGATGGGTAGGGAAGCTGCACACTTATTTTCCCAGCATATATATCACGAGGCCAAGCGACTTAGAAATTATATTTTTTCTTCGTATGTCTTAATTGGAACAAAGTCGTTTGTGGATTCAGACACAGCTGTAGAGAGAGGTCGTGGAGGGGAGAGAATGGGGGCCCCAAGCGGGTGCTCTCTCTGTGGTTTCTTTCCAGCCCAGGGCAGGGAGGAGGGGTGACGGTAGGGAAGGAGGAGACAGCAGCTGTAGGGTCTCTGATGTGACCTCACTTTACTTATATTAACCAATTCCACTGGAATCTTCCATAGTCACTTAGTAACTATAGGTACCCAACCCTGTCTGTTAAAGCGGTCGTAACAGGAGAACCCAGCAGGACCTTTCCTGAAGGCCAGTGAGTGGTGCCATGTGACCCATTCATTGGGCCCTTCACCACCCATCACCATCTTTCAGGACCAGATGCAAGAACTCACTCACAGTAAAATCTTCCAAAAAGGCCATGCAATGGCTGTCTAACAAATTCTCATATAAATCACAGCTTGATAGGCTATGAATTTGTCATACATTCCTGGAAAGAGATAATTTGGAAGTTCCATAATAAAGAAAATATTCAATGTCAAGGTTGAAGGGACAATTGGATATTGAAATGCTTCAATGTTCAAATGTATGAAGATGCTTTTATAAAGAGATGGTTAACCAGATTATTTTTGGGGGATTTTTTTTTTTCAGGAGATGGGGTTATTTTGTTATACACACTACAGAGAGACTATCAGAAAATGAAATTAAACCCTACATGATTAAGAATTCTTAAGTGATACGACTATATTGGGGCAACCTGCAGAATCTTCCTAACTGGACAGCTTGGGAAGAAAAGATTAATCTTTACAGTTGTAAGTGATGAAATTCAATTTAAAGTCCTTTAGGAAAATATATGGGGAAGGAGGGTCCTAATGAGTCCAAGGGTACAGAGTTTCATATGTGGTTGGATCCACACACTCAAGTCTATCATCAGGAATTCCTATTTCTTTGATTTGTACTCCTGCATCCCAGCTTTGGTTTCTCCAAGTGGTGACTTCCCAAAACCTCCTGATCCATATCTTACCATCTTCAGAACCATAGAAAAAGCTTCTCTTTCCCAAAAGTTCCAAGCCAAATCTGGGGGCCTGTGGCCTCTTTTGAGTCGCACACTCATCCCTGAATGAATCTCCATGGCCAGGAGAAGGAACAGTCTGCTGGATCGAGCCTGGATCATGTGCCTGGTCCTACTGCTGGGACGATGGCTGGTCTCACCAGAGCTCTATAGATTATAGGTGGAGGGGTGGTGGCTCCCCACACGTAAATCCATCCAGAATACAATGTAGTGGACACCAACAAGGCCAAAAGATAAAATTTCCCCTCAAAAGTAGACAACATCCTATATAAGTCTTTTGGAGTCTTTCACTGTGTGACATTCAAAACCACTCATCATCATCTTGGGGCAAAATTGAGAGTGCTATTCAATAGTCCATCCTGAGTCCTCATATCATTAACAAAAGGCCTCCACGTGCAGAAAATCTTCCCCACAAGGCCTCCCAAACATCATGTATTTTAAACTTTTCAGGCTCTCGGTTGGCACCAAACAGCTTTAATGTGCAGTTATTATTATTTTTTTTAAAACAAGCTTGGGTATCCCATAGTAGATTAAAAACAGAAACAGTATTCTAAAGGGAGCAGCACGAGGGAAGGGCCACGGGCAACTGCTGGAGCCACAGTACAACATGGAAAAAGAAGACCAAGAACACAGACTGGGAACTGAACCACCAGATACCACAGCAGACCTCTGAATCGAGCCTGAAATGACCGCAACCTGACCCACCGTCCCTCCCCTTCACCCATACACATCATCAGGAGGGTGAAGTTAAACTCAGTTTAACATGTCCTAAGTCGGAAATTACATAGTATATTTAATTACCAATTCACATGTCATAGTGCTGGTCGATGGGATGAGATATTATTCCTATTTTATCTACACATAGAATAGGTAATACCACCAAAGAACAGGGCCCAGCATGAAAGAGAACAGGTAAGTGCTATGGGAACCTTTCTAAAAAGTTTTTATCCCGATCTACATAAAATTCCCATGTCTGAGAAAATAAATGCTAATATACATCTTTCAATTTCCGAAGGTGTTTCCCTGCCACTCTGTTTCTCAGCCTCTTTTTACCTCTTCCCAAAAGAGATGTCAAGGAGGCTTACCCTGAATGTGTCCAAAAATCCAGGTTCATTGCTATTTTAGTAGATGAGGATATTGTGTTCTGAGGAACTTGGGTGATTCCCTGTAGGTCTGTGACATATGTGAGCTAGGAGGTAAAACTGGGACCTTTGCAGACTTAGGACTGGTGACTATATTTGAGTTTTATAACCCCCAGAGATCCAAGGAAAGCAGCAGGATTTTTTGCAACTCAAGGACAACCATTATGGCGACCGAAGTTGGATACATTCTAATGAACTGCTAGGCTACTAAAACTCTTCTGGGCTAGAGTCCCCATGATCTAAGTGTTCACATCAGGATAGCTAAGATCTGAAGAAAAAAATGCAGCTCAGATGCTAGCATTTGGAATCCTGAAAGCTCTACCATATGGGTACATGTGTGCGTACGCCTGTGTGTTTATTGTAGAGAAGGGAATACGGATATAAAAGACTTCAAGTTCCAAATACAGTTTTGCTTTGTAAAGTTAATATTAATCCCCAGTTTGTAAACCTTTCTAGATAAGGACTTTATTTTGCCCTATCTTCTCTCAAGTAGCAAAAAAAATGCTTGTTTATTTTGGACATCCAAGAGTCTTACTAGTCTCAACCTAAATACATTAGCTCTATCTAAATATTAATTTTCATAATATTAACGCTTTTATATTACAAAATACAATTGCTACAGTATAATGGAGTCAAAAAGTGGTGGGAAACGATTTGATGTGTAGAAAGTTATTTGATAAATAACCCCCAAACATCATCCACAGAACTACTCATGAAAAAGTCCTTTTTTATTTGTTTTATACTGTCAATAGTTGTTGACATCAAAAGTTTCATTCATTTAAACATATACATGTAAAACTATTTTCTTGAGAGATTCCAGGTCTAAATACTTGAGAGGGTACTATGTGAAAAGTGACCAAGTAGCGTAATCAGTAAGTCTTATATCCTATGCAATATTTCTAGTCATTTGGGTGGCCTTATTCTCTCAGTAGCCAAAGAAAAATTCGAAGCTTCATTTCCTAACGAAACCCCACCACGTGCCCCTAAAATCTTGGCCTTCGCCTCTTTGAACATATTGTAGTCCAGTAGGATTCAGCCACAGACAAGGTAGGCATGAACCTACCCCTAGTCGTAAATCCCATCCTAGGTTTATGTAATACTTAGAACAGTCTAAATGCAAACATTAAGAATGCAACAGAGAGGGAGGAGTAGAGAGAAAAGAAAGGAAAGGGAAAATTAGAAAAGAAAGGAAAAAAAAGAAATTTTTACTTTTATTCTCATATGAGAAATCCATTCAACCATTTTCCACCATTTTTTGGACTGTATTCT
>JAPYYJ010002474.1:0-12782 GCA_028533885.1 Nasua narica | reverse complement strand
GAGATTCCTCAGGAAATTAAATATACAGCTACCCTATGACCCTGCAATTGCACTACTCGGTGTTTACCCCAAAGAAGCAGATGCAGTACAAAGAAGGGCCACATGTACCCCAATGTTCATAGCCGCAATGGCCACAATAGCCAAACTGTGGAAAGAACCAAAATGCCCTTCAACAGATGAGTGGATAAGGAAGATGTGGATAAGGCATAAGATACAATGGAATATTATGCCTCCATCAGAAAGGATGAATATCCAACTTTTGTATCAACATGGACAGGACTAGAAGAGATTATGCGGAGTGAAATAAGTCAAGCGGAGAGAATCAATTATCTAATGGTCTCACTTATGTGTGGAGTATAAAGAAAATCATGGAGGGCATTGTGAGAAGGAAGGGAAGGGTGAATGGGGGGAAATCGGAGAGGGTGATGAACCAGGAGAGATTGTGGACTCTGAGCAACAAACTGAAGGTTTTGGAGGGGAGGGTGGGGAGATAGGTGAGCCTGGTGGTGGGTATTGAGAAGGGCATGTTTTGCATGGAGCACTGGGTGTGGTGCATGAACAATCAATCTTGTAACACTGAAAAATTAAAACAAACATATTTGGGGAGGAAAAAAAAAAAAAGAAAGGCTCTTCCAGAGACTCTAATCAGCCCTACAGGAAAGACTTAAAGAGACTGTCATTTGGAGTTCCTCAAAAAACCACCCAGATGGCAAGATCGGTGAGCCCCAGAGCCATGGACTAAATGTTTGTATCCCCCCCCAAAATTCATATATTGAAGCCTCAAACCCCAGTGTAACTACATTTGGAGATAAAGCCTTTTAAGGAGTTAATTAAGGCAAAATGAGGTCGCAAGGGTGGAGCCTTGACCCAGTAATATTAGTCATTATAAGGAGAAAACAGGGGAGAGTGACATCAACGAGATGGTGACGTAGGTTGTTCCCGACTTGCTCTCCCTCATGAGGAGAACAGCTAACAATTACTCCCAGGCAAGGCACCACCAAGAATTCTAGAACATGGGGATGAGGCAGAAGCATCCCCCTGAACCACAAGAGACCATGACTGACGGCACTAGAAGGAGGGGAGTGGCCCATATGGACCGTGTTGCCCCTCACCAAGGCTGGCACAGCCCTGCACCGAGAGGTCTGCCCTAAACCTATGGTACCTCCAGTGAGAAGAGAAAACCTACGGTGGACATCCAGCTCCCCCAGAAATGTGGGCAGCTTCTTGGGAGCTCTTCGGGGATTACAGGGAAACAGGAGGGGTTCAACCACTAAGAATCAGATTATGATGGAGAAGGTGGAGGAGTTCACAACAACTAGCACCAGGATCCCGTCCCAGGTCACAGCTACAGCACCCTAGTAGTAGTACTGATGCTGCAGCTGCTTTGTTCACCAGCAGAGCCAAGATGGCCCAGTCTGACCAGAAAACTTGGCACGATCTAGGTCTACCTACCAAATTCGGGTCCTCAAACGAAGAGTTTTGCTGGAATTGGAGTCTGGTCTGCCTTCACCCAGATAGGGAAGCTAACTTATAGCCAAACCACTGCTGAGTATAGCTCCCGGCCCCTCCTGACCGGAAGTCCGACCAGGAACACCTGGAAGCTGCATGGCCCAACATGCTGAGGCCGAGCAGAGAGAATGGAAGGCAGCGCTGGTCTGAGAGCAAAGCCAGTGGCACCATTCGGCCAGGGAACTTAGGAAGCGGGTTGGCTGGAGTTGAGACCACGAACAAAGATTGTTGCCAGGCTTGGAGGGTTCCTCTGCTTTGCCCAGGCAGGCACGCTGAGTCATAGCCCAGCTCACTGCCGAGTGTAGTTTCTGGGCCCTCCTGACCAGAAAGCCTGACGAGAACACCGGGAAGCTGTGTATCCCAGCAACACTCTAGCAGAGAGCATAACAGGCAGAACTGATCATTGACAGAGCCAAGCCAGGGACACCACCTGGCCAGGAAACTTGGGGCATAGGTTGGCCTGAGCCAATACCAGACAAAGAGCCTTGATGGTCTTGGAGCTGGTTTGCCCACTCTGCCTGCAGAGGGAAACTGATTTGTATCTCCACGTATCGTTAGGTACATCCTTGAGCCTACTTCATCAGGATCCTAATCAGAGCATCTGGGAAGCTGCATCACCCACTAATGGCCCTGCCAAGAGACACTTCAACAAAGAGTACCCTATGGCTTTCCCCATTTGCAGAAACAAACCCAGTAGCCCCAGCTGGTCAGGAAATTCAGGGCATAGTCTTCTAAACAGTGAGCCATGTAGGCCTTGGGGCCCATCCCTGCTTCACTGCCAGGGTAAGGAAGCAAATTCATAGCTCTACTTATTTCTGTGTATAGTACCCAACCGGAACCATCTAGTAAGCCTCACTAGAGAACCCAGGCAGTCACAGATCTCATCCTACAGTACTCCTTGAGCAGGGAACCAAGCCAGCAGTCCTATCCAAATGTTCTAAGCTAGGGACACATCCCCCAATCTCAGAGGTTAGGCACTGGCCTCACCCCAAAACATAGAACCCTGTTTGGCAAGCCCCACCTGCCCAAGGTAGTTATCAGCACACACATCCAGAAACCCAGACTGAGCTAACTGGTAAGTTACTATCTCTGCCAAAAGGAACCTGTAAAGTCTGGAAAAGACCACTTACCCAAATGTAGACACTAATGTAAGTAATCGAGGATTATTTAAAAACAAGTAAACATGACACCACCAAAGGAAACTAGTAAAGCTCCAATAACTGACCGCAAGAAAAAGGAAATCTATGAACTTGCCAAATAATTCAGAATAATTCTCTTAAGCTTAGTGAACTATTGGAATACACAACTAAATTTGTTAAAAAAAAAAAAATTCAATGGGGCACCTGGCTGGCTCTGTTAAGTGATTTCAGCTCAGGTTGTGATCCCAGAATCCTGGGACCAAGTGCTGAACTGGGCTTCCTGCTCAGCAGGGTAGTATGCTTCTCCCCCTTCTCTTGCTCATGCTTGCTCGCTCTCTCTTTCTCTCTCATTCACTCTTTCAAATAAATACAATCTTTTAAAAAAAAAAGTTCAACAAAGAAGTAGAAACCATCAAAAAAATTTTTTTAATCTAGAGCTAAAAAAACAATGATTAAAGTCATTCAATTCAATAGACAGCTTCAAAAGTAGATTTGACCATGCAGAAGAAAAAATCAGTGACCTAGAACACAGGACATTTGAAATTATCCAGACAGAGGAGAAAAAGGAAAAAAGAATGGAAAAAGAGTAAAGAAAGCCTATGGGATTTATGGGACACAATCAAAAGAAAGGGACAAAGTATATTAAAAGCAATAATGGCTGAAAACTTCCCAAACCTGGATACAGAAATGGACATCAAATCCATGAAACTCAAAAGACCCCAAATAGGTTGAACCTGAATAGGGCTACACCAACAACTACTGTAGTTAATTGTCAAAAGTCAAATGCAAAGAATTTTCAAAACAACAAGAGAAAAGAGAGACATTATATATAACAGAAGCCCTCCAAGATTACTGGCAGATTTCTTAATAGAAACTTTTCAGGCCAGGAAGAGAATAGGATGAGATACTCAAAATATTGAAAGACAAAACTGCCAGCTAAGAATTCAATACCTGGCAAAACTGTCCTTCAGAAATGAAGATGACATAAAGACTTTTCCAAACAAAATCTGAGGAAGTTCATCACCACTAAACTTGCCTTATAATAAATGCTAAAGGGTGGTCCCTAACTTGAAGTAAAAGGATGTTAATTAATGTCATAAAAACATAAAATGGTAGCACAAAACTCACTGATAATGGTAAATACATAGTCAAAGTTAGATTCTATAATATGGTAATAGTGGTACATAATTCACTTATAACTAGTTTAAAACTTAAAAAATAAATGTGAAAACAACCATAATAATCTGTTATTGGTTACACAATATAAGGATATATAAACTGTAACATCAATAAAATAAGTGTGGGGAGGAGAAAATTATAAGGTTTGGGAATATTGTTGAAGTTTGTAATCTGTTCCAAATAGGCTGTTATAATTTTGAAATATTTTATATAAGTCTCAAGGTAACCACAAAGGAAAAACCTGCAGTAATTACATACAAGAATATGATAAAGAAGTAAAAGCAGATTGATACCAAAAGACATCAAAACATAAAGAAAGACAACAGGATTAGAGACAAGGAACAAGTCTACCAAATGTCCAGTAAACAATAAAATGACAATAGTGGAATCCTTATCTATCAGTAATTACTTTAAATGTGAATGGATTAAATTCTCCAATAAAAAGACATAAAAGAGGTGAATGGATTTTAAAAACAATATCCAGTGGTATGCTGCCTATAAGAGCCTCAGTCTAGCCTCAAAGAACCACACAGAATGAAGAGATTGAAAAAGATATATCAAGCAAACATATATATAGATGTGTATATATATACACACATATATATAAATTTATATTTCTACAAAATAAAAACTAACAAAGCTAAAGGAGAAATAAATAATGTAATAATAGTTGAGGACATTAATATCCCACTCTCAGCAGTCATCCAAACAATAAACAACAGATTTGAACACTATAGACCCCCTGGACCTGACATATACAGAACATTCTGACAACAGCAGAATACACATTCTTCTTAAGTACACACGTAACATTTTCTGGGATAGACCATAAGTTAGGACACAAAAAGGTCTTAGCAAATTCAGGAAGATTGAAATCATACCAAATATCTTCTCTGACAAAAATAGTATGGAACTAGAAATCAATAGCAGGAGGAAAACTGGAAAGCAAACATGAATGATAAAAATTAGACAATTTTCTAAACAACCAATGGATCAAATAGAAAATTAAAGAGAAAATTTAAAAGTACCTTGAGACAAACAAAAATGGAAACACAACACACCGAAATATATGAGATGCAGCAAAAGCAGTTCTAAGGGGGAAGCTCCTACTAAAAAACACATTAAGAGATGGAGAGGTAGAGAGGAAGGTGGCAGCAGGGTAGGAGGACCCTAGGCTCGCCTCATTCCACAAATACAACTAGATAACCATCAAATCACTCTAAATACCCCAAAAACCAACCTTAAGACTGGCAGAACAAACTCCACAGCTAAAGACAGAGAAGAGGCCACATTGAAGAAGGTAGGAAGTATGGAGATGCAGTTTGGGAGAGAAATGTCTTATAGCTACTGCAGTGAGGAGGGAGCCACAGCCATAGAGAAGGGTGAGAGACAGACACATACAGGGAAAATGAATCCCATAGCAATTGGCTTGAAAAGCAAGAGAAGCTGAATTTCAGGAGTACTTGCAACCAGCAGGTCTTAAAGCCTGGACTTTTAAAGGTCAGCAAACATGGCTTGGGTAGAGCCAGGGGAGCATTAGGGCTTCTCTTGGAGAGAAGGCAGGGCAAATAGCCCCTGGACATACAGCATGGAAACATCGATCAAGGTCACCTGGGGCACACAGTGGGAGGTTATTTGTTCATCCCAGAGCATATCCCAGAGAGACCAGCATTCAAGGAGAAATCCCTCTGGGAACAAAGGAACTGAGCATAGTCATTTCCCCTCCCACCATGTCCCTCAGCATAAGCACAGAGCCACATTCAGGAACCAGCGCAGTGCCCACACATGCTACCACATTTCCTTACACCAAGCCCTGCCCCACTGCATTCCAGTGAAGCTGCCACTCCCAGGCACACTTGCCTCAGTCTTGGCTCCACCCCAGAAGATGAGCCCAAATCCCTGCCAATACCATTTTTCCTGACCCAGGAGTTTTGGGGATCCTCAGTTCTGGTAGTGGTGGTGATAGGTCTCATTTCACAAGCAGACCAGAGCACCTAGTTACCTAGACCAGAGACCTAGTTAAAACATGCCACAATGAGGCCAGGGACAAAAATGCTGCCCACAACAAAGACAGCCTCTACAGACCTCTGACCTGAAGGATAGAGTGGCCAGATCACAACAGTAGAGCACACAAAGCACATACTGAAGACACTCCCAGAAGTGTCAGGCCCTGGGGAACAGGGAACACTAAACTGTAGGGCACTACAGGACCTCTTCTTCATAAGGCCATTATCATCAAGAACAAGGGACATAGCTGACTTTCCTAACACAGAGAAACAGGCACACAGACTTAGAGAAAACGAGAAGACAAATTTATTCCAAATGAAAGAACAGGACAAGGTCACAGCCAGATATCTCAGCAAAACAGTCATAAATAACATGCCTGATGGAGTATTTAAAGCAATGATCAAAAGGATACTCACTGGACTTGAGAAAAGAGTGGAAGACATCTTGAGACCCTTAACATAGAGATAAAAGAGAACCATTAGGAGACAAAGAGTGTAATCAACTACATTAGAAACATGCCTGATGCAATGAACAGCAGGCAAAAAGAAGCAGAGGAACAAGTTAATGACCTAGAATACAGAATAATGGAAAATAAGCTGAACAAAAGAGAGAAAAAATAATTATGCATAATTGGAATAGGGAACTCAGTGACTCTATCACGCATAATGACATTATTATTATAGGAATTGAAGGAGGAGGAGAAGCAGAAGACAACAAAGAGGGCAGAAAAATTATCCAGGAAGCACAGAGAACCCCCAACAAAGTCAAAAGTAGAGTCACACCGAGACACACTGTAACTCAACTGGCAAAATATAGTGATAAAGAAAAAATATTGGGCGCCTGGGTGGCTCAGTTGGTTGGGCGACTGCCTTCGGCTCAGGTCATGATCCCGGAGTCCTGGAATCGAGTCCCATATCGGGCTCCCAGCTCTGCAGGAAGTCTGCTTCTCCTTCTGACCTTCTCCCCTCTCATTCTCTCTCTCTCTCAAATAAATAAATAAAATCTTTAAAAAAAGAAAAAAAGAAAAAATATTAAAAGCAACCAGACAAAAGAAGACAGTAAAATACATGAGAAACCCCAAAGACTATCAGCAGGTTTTTCAGCAGAAACTTTTCAAGCCAGAAGGGAATGACATGATGTATTCAAAGTGCGGAATGGAGAAAATCTGCAGTCAAGATTATTCTATCTAGCAGGGCTATCATTCAGAATAGAAGGGAAGATAAAGCGTTTCTCGGACAAAAATTAAAGGAGTTTGTGACCACTAAACCAACCCTGCAAGAAATGTTAGAGGGGACTTTGAGTGGAAAGGAAAGAACAAAAGTGACAATATGAAAATAAGAAACACAAAAGCAGTAAAAATGAACATTTTTATAAAACAAAAAAATCAGATAAATCCACAATCAAGTAATTCACAAAATAAAAGGAGGCAAAAAATGACACCATATACCTAAAATATGGGGAAGAAAGGAGTAAAGAATGAGTTGAAACTTACATAACCACTAAGTTAATATAGACTGCCATATGAGGAAGATGTTATATACAAACCTAATGGTAACCACAAATCAAAAACCACTAATATGCAAAGAATAAAGAGAAAGGTATCCAAATATATCACTAAAGAAAACCAGAAAGCCATGAAAGAAGGACAAGGATCAGAGAAAAACTTTAGAAATAACCACAAAACAAGGAATAAAATGGCAATAAATACGTATCTATAAATAATGACTTTGAATGTAAATGGACTGCTCCAATCAAAAGACATAGGGTGACAGAATGGATTAAAAAAAAAAAAAACAAGACCCACCTATATATTACCTACAAGAGACTCATTTTAGATCTAAAGACACCTAGAGATTGAAAGTGAGGAGATAAACATCTATCATACAAATGGATATCAAAAGAAAGTCTAGTCTGCATAGCAATATTTATATTGGACAAAATAGACTTTAAAACAAAGACTGTGGGACGCCTGGGTGGCTCAGTTGGTTAAGCAGCTGCCTTTGGCTCGGGTCATGATCCCGGAGCCCTGGGATCGAGTCCCACATCGGGCTCCTTGCTTGGCAGAGAGCCTGCCTCTGCCTGCCACTCTGCCTCTCTCTGACAAATAAATAAATAAAATCTTAAAAAAAAAAAACAACACAAAGACTGTAACAAGAGACAAAGAAGAGCACTATATAACAATAAAAGGGACAATCCAACAAGAATATATATTTGTAAATATTTATACACCCAAAGGAACACCCAAATACACAAAACAATTAATTATAAACATAAAGGAGCTAATCAATAATAATACAATGATAGTAAGAAACTTTAAAACTCCACTTACATTAATGGACAGATCAAACAGAAAATCAACAAGAAAACAATGGCTTTAAAGCACAAATGACCAGATGGATTTAACAGATATATTCAGAACATTCTATCCTAAAATAGCAGAATAAAAATAATACAACATTATTTTTAGGGGCACATGGAACAGTGTTTAGAATAAATCTTGTATTAGGCCACAAAACAAGCATTAACAAACTCAAGATAATAGAAGTCATGTCATGCAGCTTTTCTGACCACAACACCACAAAACCAGAAATCAACCACAAGAAAAAGTCTGAAAAGACCACAAATACATGAAGGTTAAATAGCACGCTACTAAACAACAAATGGGTCAACAAGTAAATAAAAAAATTAAAAAGTACATGAAAACAAATGAAAACACAATAGTCCAAAATCTTTGGGATGTAGCAATAGTCATCTAAGAGGAAAGTTTGTAACAATACAGGCCTACATCAAGAAGCAAGAAAAATCTCAAACAACCTAACCTTACACCTGAAGGAGCTAGAAAAAGAATGACAAACAAAACCAGCAGAAGGAAGGAAATAATAAAGATTACAGCAGAAATAAATGATAGAGAAACTAAAAAACAAAAAACAAGCAAAAAATAATAAATCAATGAAACCAGGAGCTGGTTCTTTGAAAAAAAAAATCAATAAAACTGAGACACCTTTAAATGAAGTTATCAAGAAAAAAAAGATGGCTTAAACAAAATCACAAATTAGAAAGAAGAAATAACAACCAATACCACAGAAATACAAATTACAAGAAATATTGTGAAAAACTATATGCCAACAAATTGGACAGCCTAGAAGTAATGGATAAATTCCTAGAAACGTATAACCTACGAAAATTGAAAAATGAGGAAATGGAAAGTTTGAACAGACTGATAACCAGCAAAGAAATTAAATTAGTCATCAAAACATTCCCCAAAAAACAAAAGTCCAGGACCGGATGGCTTCACAGGGGACTTCTATCAAACATTTAAAGAAGAGTTAATACCCTTCTTCTCCAACCATTCCAAAAAATAAGGGAAACTTCCTAATTTATTCCATGAGACCAGCATTACCCTGATACCAAAACCAGAGAAAAAGAGAACAATATACCAGTATTTCTGATGAATATAGATGCAAAACCTCAACAAAATTTTGGCAAACCAAATCCAACAATAAATTAAAAACATCATTCACCATGATCAAGTGGGATTTATTCCCAGATTGCAAGGGTGGTTCAATATTTGCAAATCAACCAACATGATAACATCCATAATAGAAAGGACAAGATACAGGTAATCATTTCAGTAGATGCAGAAAAAGCATTTGACAAATGCAAACTGGTGCAGTCACGGGAGAAAACAGAATGAGGGTTCCTCAAAAAGTGAAAAACAGAACTTCCCTACAATCCAATAATCACACTACTGGGCATTTACCCAAAGAATACAAAAGTATTGATTCAAAGGGATACATGCACCCTGATGTTTATAGCAGCGTTATTTACAATAGCTAAGATATGGATGCAGCTGTTGTCCATCAATTGATGAAAGGATAAAGAAGATGTGGTATGTAACTATACAATGGAATACTATTCAGTCATAAAAAGCAATGAAATCTTGCCATTTCCAATGATATGGATGGAACTAAAAAGTATAATGGTAAGCAAAATGAGTTTATCAGAGAAAGATAAATACCATATGATTTCACCCATGTGTGGAAGTTAAGAAACAAAACAAATGAATAAAGGGACAAAAAAGAGAGAGAGAAGAGAGAGAAACCCAGAAACAGACTCTTAATTACAGAGCACAAACTGATGGTTACCATAGGCTTATGGGTTAAATAGATGATAGGATTAATGAGTGCACTTGTCAGTGATGAGCACCTGGTGATGTATGGAACTGTTGAATCCACCATATTGTACACCTGAAATATAACACTGTATGTTAACTAGCTGTAATTAAAATAAAAAGTTTTAAAAAATGAGAAAATTCTCAAAAAAACAACTATCTGCCTCAAGGAATTAGAAAAAGAAAAGCAAACCGAGCCTCACGTTTGCAGAACAAAAGAAACAATAAAGATTAGAGCAGAAATAAATAGAGAACAGGAAAACAACAAGAAAATTAACAAAACTTGGTTCCTTGAAAGTTAAAGTTGGTTGGTTCCTTGAAATATAAACAAAATTGACAAACTTTTAGCTAGACTAACCAAGGAAAAAAGAGAGAGGACCCAAAAAATTTATAAATGAAAAAGAAAACTTACAACTGATACCACAAAATGCAAAGCATCATCAAGGCTACCAAGAAAAACCGAATGCCAACAAACTGGACAACATAGTAGAAATGGAAGAATTCTTAAAAACATACAACCTAGCAAGAGTAAAGTGGGAAGAAAGAAAATCTGAACAGACCAATCACTAGTAAGAAGATTGAATCAGTAATCAATCAAAAATTTACCAACTATGAAAATCCCAAGACAAAAAAAAAAAATCCCAAGACTAAATGGTTTCATTGGTGAATTTTACCAAACATTTAAAGAAAAATCAACACCAATCCCTCTCAAACGTTTCCAAAAAATTGAAGAAAAGAGAACATTCTGAAATTCATTTTACGAATCCAGAATTACCCAAGACAAAAGTCAGAAAAGGACACTATCAGAAAGAAAACTATAGGCAGGCCCATTACCTGATGGATATAAATGTAAAAATCTCTATAAAATATTAAAGCAAACCAAATTTAGCAGAACATTAGGATTATTCACCATGATCAAGTAGGATTTATCCCTGGGATGCAAGGATGGCACAACATACACAATTTAACCAACGTGATACATAATAATAAAATGAAACAAATAAAATGGTATGACCATCTCTAAAGATGCAGAAAAATCCTTTGACAAAATTCAATATTCATTCATAATAAAAACCCAACAATTAGGTATAAAAGGAACATACCTCAACAAGGTCATATGTGACAATTCCACAGCTAACATTATATTCAATGGTGAATCAGATATGAAAAAAATAAAATGCAAGAGAATTGGAAAGAAGTAAAACCATCTCTATTTGCAGAGGACATGATTATATATATAGAAAATCTAAAAAGATTCCAAAAAACTGTTAGATGTAATCAATAAATTCAGTAAAGTTGCAGGATACAAAATTAACATACAAAAATCATTAGCATTTCTATATACACCATCAGAAAAAGAAATAAAGAAAATTCCATTTACAATAGCACTGAAAGCAATAAAATACTTAGGAATAAATTTAACCAAGTAGGTGAAAGATCTGCAGATTGAAAACTACAAGAAACTAATGAAAGAAATCAAAGAAGACACAAAGGGAAAGGTATTTCATGTTCATGTATAAGAATTAATATTGTTAAAATGTCCATATTATGCAAAGCCACCTATAGATTCAATGTAATCCTTATCAAGATTCCAATGGCACTTCTTATAAAAGTAGAAAAAACAATCCTAGAATTTATGTGGCATCACAAAAGACCCCAAATTCCCAAGTCAATCCTGAGAAAGATAAACCAAGTGGGAGGCATCACACTTTGTAATTTCGAGCAATATTATAAAACTTTAGTAATCAGAACAGCATGGTTCTGGCATAAAAACAGACACATTGACAAATGGAACAGAATTAAGAGTCCAGAAATAAACCACATAGTCAAGTAATATTTGAGAAGGATGCCAAGAACACTCAATAGAGAAAAGACAGTGTCTTCAATGGTGCTGGGAAAATTGGATATTCATTTGTAAAAGAATAAGGCTAAGCCCTTATCTTGCACCACTCACAAAAAGTGACTTGAAATGGCTTAAAGACTTAAATGTAAGACCAGAAGCCATAAAACTCCTACAAGAAAACATAGGGAATAATAGCTCTATGACATGGGTCTAGGCAATGATTTTTGAGATATGACACCTAAAGCACAAGCAACAAAATGAAAGATAAACAAGTGGGACTATATCAAACTAACAAGCTCTGCACAGCAAAAGAAATGATCAACAAAATAAAGACAACCTATGGAATGGGAAAGAAATATTTGCAAATGATATGCCTGATAAGGTGTTAATATCCAGAACACATAAAGAACTCCTACAACTCAATAGCAAAAAACAATAATCCAATTTATAAATGCACAAAAGATCTAAATAGACATTTTCCACAGAAAATCTACAAATGAAAAAAAAAAAAGAAACTTTACAAATGGTCAGCAGGTACACAGAAAGATGCTCAGCATGGCTAATCATTACAGAAATGAAAATCAAAACCACATGAAATACCACCTCATGCCTGTTAGTATCACCAGACAGACAAGAGAAGGGGCACTTGGGTGGCTCAGTTGATTAAGTGTCTGCCTTCAGTTTGGGTCATGATCCTAGCTAGGGCCCTGGGATCGGGCCCTGCAACAGGCTCCCTACTCAGCAGGAAGCCTGCTTCTCCCTCTCCCTCTCTGCTGCTCCCCCGGCTTGTGCTCTCTGTCAAATAAATTAATTAAAAAAAAAATGCTACCCATTTTTTGATGTGATTATCTGTTTTGTGAGTGTTGAGTTTGAGGAGTTCTTTATAGATCTTAGATATCAGACCTTTGTCTGTAGTGTCATTTGCAAATATCTT
>JAPYYJ010002473.1:0-12783 GCA_028533885.1 Nasua narica | reverse complement strand
TTTTTTTTAAAGATTCATTTATTTATATAAGAGCGAGTGAGAGAGGGGAGGGGCAGAGGGAGAGAAATCCACAAGCGGACTCACCGCTGAGCACAGAGCCCAACTCAGTCCCAGGACCCTGAGATCATGACCTGAGCCAAAATCAGGAGTCGACCCTTAACCAAATGAGCCACACAGGCGTGCCGGGGAGTGCATTTAATTGAAAAATAACTGAGATAAAAAGCCAAGGTTTTTGTTGTTTGTTTGGGTGTTTTTAGATCCCTTGGAAAAATAAACCAAATACTTCTCTGCTGCTTAAATGTCATTTACTTAATAAATATAAGAGGTTGTTCTATTGATACCGCACCCAAAACTATGTTTTGAAAGAGAACACGTTCTCACTCCCCATGCTACTCCATCTTGATCAGTCAGGGGTTTTGGTTGCAAATAAAAGAAACCTTTTCTGACCAATTGAAGAAAAAAATGTATTTACTGGTAGGTAACAAAATAGCTCATATCATTAAAGTAAAAGTGAAATAATTAAGCTTTGAAAAGATGGGACTCTAGGAACACCCTGGATAAAATTCTAGGAAACTGACTGTTTTTTTAGGGCATGTTATTGGAATAAACTTGATGGGCTATTTTCCTTCCTTCCGTTGCTGAACACAAGTTTCAGATTCTTAGCCAGGGGAGTATGACTGATTGATAGCACAGCTGAGGCCCCATGTGGTGCGCAGGGAATATTGCTCCGGGGAAGAAACCAGTGTGGTACTAGAGAAGGCAGACAGGTGGTGATCATGGGTAGTGAAGAACAGATCTTCATTTCAGTGTTCCTGTAGAAAAAGTAGTGTGTCAGGAAATTAATGAAAATATTTTATCTGAAATAAATCTTTGGGGGTCCCTGGGTGGATCAGTCGATTGAGCTCCAACTCTTGATTTCAGCTCAGGTCATGATCTCGGGGTGCTGAGATCAAGCCCCAAGCTGAGCTCTGCATTGATTTTAGAGCCTGCTTAAAATTCTCTCCCTCTTCCTCTACCTTTCCCTCTGCCCTTCCTGCCCCTCCCCAAAACACACATTCACATACTCTCTAAAAAAAATAACCAAAAAAAAAAACCCAGTAAGATTTCGGTTGTTGAGTTGAAGTAAAAGAAAGGAAAAAAGAGAAGGGGGAGAGGGAGGGAAGAAGGAAGGGAGGGAGGGAAGGATGGAAAGTTAGCCCTTTAATCGTCACATTATGAAATAAAATTTCCCAAATGCCTATTGATAATAGTGAGGCTTCGGTAAATCATGTAAACTTTCATTTTCTGCCTACAAGATTTGTTTGCTATGAGAATAATTATAGTGAAATTTGGGAGTTTAAAAAACTTCCCTCTCAAAAAAAAAAATCCACAACAAAACAAAAACAGCCCTATTCTTTCAGTAACAAGCCTAACCCTGCAGTAGAGAAGAAAATAAAGAATGGACCCTACCCATTCTTCCTCCTCAATTCCCCTTTGGGATGAAATACATATATTCACAAATGTTATATTTGGCCCAATCCCACACAGGAAGCCTGGCTTCACCGTGCAAGAAATGAGTTGGTTGGCTTGCTCTGGGTTCTTAGTGTGGGCTAGAAATCTAATTTTACACCTTTTTTTTTGTCTTTTTAAAAAGCTTAGGATTTTAACTAACATAAAGTAAATTCTGAGTCAAATTCACATCAGCTTTTGTAATTATTACTGGGAGTTATATGTATTTATAGAATCATCTCCTTGTGTTTGCAAAAAGAAAAATCATGGGTCTAACATGAAATATACCCAACTTTTATTTCATGCGATAAGAACAATGATTTTTGCACTGCATTTATAGTGTTTCTATCAATCTTGGCTACCCTTGCTCTGACGCAAGTCCCGATGTCTTTCTTCCATACAGAGAAAAAGGAGCTAACTTTGAAGTTCGAAACTATGACCTCATGCCTCCTTCTTGCTTAACTAGCATTTTTTTCTATTCACTCTTTTCTCCCTAAAGGCAAAAACCTAAAGGAAATGTGAACTTTGTGTCTAGTCAAGATTGTCTTTTACAGATTGTGAGAGTATTGTGCTTATATAATATAGCCAATAGATGTGGTCTCTTGATAAAAGAGGAGGGTGGTATTCCTTTTTGCTAGCTGTCGTAATGGGACTGTAGTCATACGCATCATTTGTAAATCATTTAAAAAGTTGGACACTGATGGATTTAGTGGTTGCATTTGCTTCACACTGTGTTTCCATGAGTAGTTCAATGGAAGCCATTGCCTCTCTGGATCTGGAATCCCAGATGTGGGGCTCTTTTTTTTGTTGTTGTTATTGTTATAACCAAACAATTGGTTATTGTTATAACCATTGGTCTTGGTTATCCTCACCAAGTTCCAGACTAAGCAAAGTAGTAATAGTTTTCCTGTTCATCCAAATGTTAGGTTCCTCTTCTTCTTGAATTTCAAAATAGTTATTCTTATGACAAATCCATGTTTTCCCATAAACAAGAGAAACGTCAACTCTTTCTGCCATTCATGTCAAATTGAGAATGAGAAGCTAATGTATTTGTTTTGCATTGCTAGCATTCTCTCCTAAGAGGTAGTAAAAGGCAATGGAAAGAGAATACCTACTCTTAAGCTTGTGTCCTTCACTGCTTATTGATTTTGAATGAGTGGATAGTCTGTAGAGGAGTAAGTTACTCATTCATCTAGCTCGATGAAGGGTGCCTTCTTAATATGGCTTTTCTGCTGAAGAAACAGCATTTCACTTGGGGTCAGGGATTGTCATTCACCAGTATGTGAACTTAGGCAAGTCTCTAGCTTCTCCTTGGTTCCCTTTTATGTAAAATTGGGATGGCACTGTATTTTTGTGAGAATTTTGTGTGTATTTTGTGAGAATTAAACAAGCTTTTGAGATCATCCCTTAGTTGAAGTAAAGACAAGAGGAGCAAACATTTACAGATCACTTTTGGAAGGAATAATCACTCAAGTTTCTTTATCTAATAAGTGACAGAACTAGAATCAAATTTATGCCGAAACTTTCATATTGTGTTACATACCTATTAAGGAGAATGTTTGTTTCCTCCCCCTCTTTCTGTTTCCTAAAGTGAGAAAGAAAGGCAGGGCGTAAAAGTGGGTAGTCAGTGCTAACTTTTCTATTACATGTAAGCTTTTCTTTTTTGACAAGCTAATTTCAATATTATGTAATCAAAATCTTCTTGAACTATTTCTTTTGAAATTCTGGAGCACTGATGTAGTTTTCCAAAAACATATTTTGAAGTTTGAGTGACATACCAAGGAGTAATATAGACCTATCCATTTTGTGAACAATCAGAAAAGATTAAATGTATTGGCATGACCCATGACCATATGCTGTGTATCTTTCTAAAGATATAAATCAGCTACACTTTAAGAATGGATCCAACTTTATAAAACATAATTATCCTTTATTTGGTCCTTTTTATTTTGATCTTTTATAATATCTTTCTCAAATGTTTTTTATTTTTTTGAAGGAAGTTTTTTTTTTTTTTAAGACTTTATTTATTTCAACAGAGAGAGAATACAAGCAGGCAGAGAGGCAGGCAGAGGCAGAGAGAGGAGCAGGCTCCCTGCCAAGCAAGGAGCCCAATGTGGGACTCGATCCCAGGACGCTGGGACCGTGACCCAAGCCAAAGGCAGCTGCTCAACCAACTGAGCCACCCAGGCGTCCCTCAAATGTTTTTTAAATGAAGATCTTATTACTATAATATGTCCATGATCGCCTTCTTAAATGACCTTATCATTAAAAATATTGGATTACTAAAGTGAAAAACCTAAAGGCATAAAACAGGTCCCAGTAGAGTAGATTATAAAAGTAGAGTAGATTATATGTTCCAAGTTGAAAAAAAAATCATCCTTGTAACGTAATGAACACATTTTACAAGACTGGCTTCAATTTAAACTAGACTAGAGTATTAAATTTTAACCCTAAGTCATAGGTCTTTGTCATAAGGTCAGTACTATTTAATAAATGTTTATCCCTTGAGTAAGAAACAGATGCTCTTGGGTTTGTATCATTGTGCAAACTGATCAATTCATTAATGGGGTTATAGAAAGAGAATATTTTGAGGCTGATGAAGTCATGTGTTTTGATTTCATTATGTTGACTCTTCGGTTTAACTAATGACAGCTTGAATGTTTCAACATTTAAACAACTTTTGTTTCTCCTTTTGCAGTGGCTCCACCTACACGGTTAAGATATAATGTATTATCTCATGACAGTATACAGATTTCATGGAAGGCTCCGAGAGGGAAATTTGGTGGATACAAACTTCTTGTGACTCCAGCATCAGGTAAAAACAATTGATTGTGATTTCTAGAGTATTAGCAACTTTTTACACATAGGTAACTAAAAATGTGAAGTATTGAGTGTTGCTTTAAAATCATTGGAAAATTTTTTTGTAATTTTAATATATGAACTTGAAATCTTTTTTTTTTTAAGATTTTATTTATTTATTTGACAGAGAGAGATCACAAGTAGGTAGAGAGGCAGGCAGAGAGAGAGGGGGAAGCAGGCTACCTGCTGAGCAGAGAGCCCAACGCGGGGCTCGATCCCAGGTCCCTGAGATCATGACCTGAGCTGAAGGCAGAGGCTTTAACCCACTGAGCCACCCAGGTGCCCCATGAAATTGAAATCTTACCCTCTAATCAAAGAAATAATATTCTTTTAAGATTTTATTTATTTATTAGAGAGCGAGAGACTGAGAACGAGAGGGGAGAAGGTCAGAGGGAGAAGCAGACTTCCCGCAGAGCCGGGAGTCCGATATGGGACTCGATCCCGGGACTCCGGGATCATGACCTGAGCCAAAGGCAGTCGCCCAACCAACTGAGCCACCCAGGCGCCCCAAGAAATAATATTCTTAAAGTCTAAAGAGTCACTATTGGGCTCACCGTAATTCTCCTCAGGCGAAATTTCCAGACTATTAAAATCTTCACTACCTCTGTTTCAACATAGAATGAATACTTTTGGCCTGTTCACACTTAAAAAAAAATACAATACATCTGGAAGGCCAACACTTGTGACCAGCTGAATAAATGATGATTAATTAACTTGATAGTGTATTATTCAGCAATTATACATTAAAACAATAAAAACTAAGTAGACACTGTGAAAATAAGTGATAAATTAAAGCAGGAAAAGTAAAAGTTAGATTTATTGATTATGAAGATAAAGTAGGTATACAAAAATTTTTAAATTAAATTTTGGTTGAATTTTTTTCTTTCTTTTTTATGTTTTTATTATACAAATATGATCAGTAAAACAATACAGAGTATGTAAAGGAAGTGCTGCCACTACACAGGGTCATGGAGACAAAGAGGGGGTCAACGACATAAGTGGCTTGAGCTCCATACCTGGTTCTGTGGTGTATAAGAAATGTCATTTAGGCAAGTTATAGAATCTTTCTATTCTTTGGTTTCTTCTTACGTAAAATGCACAAATAGCACTAGTCCCACCTCATGGAGTTGTAAGACATGGAACTCAAAATGTGATCTGAGAATCAACACAGGCATCAGCAGAGAGCAAATGCAGAATATTGGTGCCCCCCTCCCACCTTCTGAATCAGCATCTGACCTTTATAAAGATCCCTAGATAACTCCTATGCATGTTAAATTTGGGAAACACTTGTTGTGAGGACTAAATGCATTTATAAAGGTAAAGCACTTAGAACAGTGACTGCCAGATAGTCAGAGCTTAATTGTATTGCCCATGACTGATATAACGATGATTTGAGTATGTCTCTCAGGTCTCATTTCCCTTCCTAGGATCCAGTTTCACATATTCTGTAAGAAATATTTAATAATAGCATATTTGTATAATATATATATATTTATATACTTATAATAATTTTTCCTCTTTGTTAGTGATAAAGATGGTTATATGGACCTGGGCTCCTTGCTGTTGGAGGCCTTTTCCCAACTCATTTAATGAGGCTGTCAAATGCTCAGTTGTTTATAATTGTGGGCATTTTACCCAGTAGTGGATTTAAAAATCTCAAACAAAACAAGCAGCTGAAACACCTGGCTTCTTGCTTGGCAATGAAAAGGAACCTTCTAGAAGGTTATTAACAAATATTACCCAGACTCCTTAGAATGATTAATGGTTCAGTGAAACTGATGCCAACTTTACCCATGTTGGCTCACAGAAGTGACACATTTGCAGAAAGCAATATTTCATTCTTGAGCCTGGTGCAGAATTTTCATTTTGAAGTATGGCCCAGTTTTGAAATAACTTTGACTTCTGAAAATGCAGTTTGTGTTCTGAAATAAGCCATCATGGGAAATTCAAGTCTAAGAAATTCCTGGGGAGAGAGTTAAGATGGCAGAGTAGTAGGGGGACACTGCACTTACCTCATCCCTTGAACATAGCTAGATCAAAAGGAAATCATTTTGAATAACTAGGAAATCAATCTGAAGATTAAGAAAACAATCTGCACAATTATGGGAGAGAACATGGCAGATGTGAGGTTTGGAGATGTGAACTGGGGGAGAGAAAAGCTGTGGTGCCACGAGGGAAGGAAGCCCTCTTCACAGAGAGAAGACAGAGAGAGAAGGAGAGAGGAAGAGAGAGAGAGTAGAGGCTGGAGCTGCTTACACCAAACCAAAAAGGTCAACACCAGAAAATAACATAGAAAAAGAAAATTCTGAAGACAGTGAGGGACAAAATGTCCTTAACCCACAAGGGTAGATATAAGGTTAGCAGTAGACCTATCCACAGAAACTTGACAGATCAGAAGGGAGTGACATGATACATTCAATGTGCTGAATGGGAAAAAAATGCAGCCAAGAATACTATATTCAACAAGGCTGTCATTCAGAATAGAAGGAGAGAGAGAGTTTCCAAGACAAGCAAAAGCTAAAGGAGTTCATGAACACTAAACCACCTCTGTAAGAAATATTAAAGGGGACTCTTGGAGTGAGAAAGATAAACCAAAAGCAACAAAGACTAGAAGGAATAGAGACAACCTACAGGAATGGCAACTTCACAGGCAATACGATGACACTAAATTCATACCTATAAATAATTACTCTGCATATAAATGGGCTAATTGTCCCAATTAAAGGACATAGAGTATGAGAATTGATAAAAAAACAAAGCCCATTGATATGCTGCTTATAAGAGACTCATAGATGCAAAGATGTCTGCAGATTGAAAGTGAGGGAGTGGAGAACAATTTATCATGCTAATGAACATCAAAAGAAAGCTGGGAGTAGCCATCCTTATATCAGGAAAACTTGATTTTAAATTGAAGACTGTAATAAGATGAAGAAGGGCACTGTATCATAATTAAGAGGTCTATCCAACAAGAATATCTAACAATTGCAAATATTTATACCCCCAACTTGGGAGCAGCCACATATATAAATCAATTAATAATAAGCTTAAAGAAACTCATTGATAATAATGCAATAATACTAGGTGACTTTAATATCCCACTCTCAGCAATAAGCAGATCAACAAGTAAACAATGGCTTTGAATGACACACTGGAGCAGATGGACTTAACAGATATATTCAGAGCATTTTATCCTAAAGCAGCAGATATACATTCTTTTCAAGTGCACATGGAACATTCTCCAGAACAAATCACATATTGGTTCACAAATTGGACCTCAACCAGTACAAAAAAGATGGAGAACATACCATGCATATTTTCAGACCACAATGCTATTAAACTTGAAGTCAACCATAAGAAAAAATTTGAAAAGATCACAAATGGAGGTTAAGGAACATCCTACTACAGAATGAGTGGGTTAACCAGGAAACTAAAGATGAAATTTAAAAAAAATACATAGTAGCAAATGAAAATGAAAACACTACAGTCCAAAACCTTTAGGATGCAGCAAAAGCAGTCATAAGAGGGCAGTATATAGCAGTATAGGCCTTCCTAAAGAGAAGTCTCAAATACACAACCTAGCTTTATACCTACAGGAGCTGGAAAAAGAACAACAAATAAATCCTAAAACCAGCAGAAGAAGAGAAATAAAGATTAGAGCAGAAATCAATGATATAGGAGTTTACAAAACCCAGTACAACAAATCAACACAAGTAGCTAGATCTTTGAAAGATTAACAATATCGATAAACTCCTAGCCAGACTTATCTAAAAGAAAAGAAAAAGGACCCAAATAAATAAAATCATGAATGAAAGGGGAGAGATTACAACCAACACCACAGAAATAGAAACAATTGGAAGAAAATATTATGAGCAATTGTATGCCAACAAATTGGACAATCTGGAAGTTAAATTCTTAGAAACATATAAACTACCAAAACTGAAAGAGGAAGAAATGGAAAATTTCAATAGACCCATAACCAGCAAAGAAATTGAATCAGTAATTAAAAATCTCCCAATGCCATCCTGATCAGTATACCAATGGCATTTTTTCAAAGAGCTGGAACAAACAAGCATAAAATTTGTATGGAACTAGAAAAGACCCTGAATCGCTAAAGAAATGTTGAAAAAGAAAAACAAAGCTGGGGATATCACATTGCCTGATTTCAAGATATATTACAGAGATATGATCACCAAGACAGCATGGTACTGGCACAAAAACAAACACATGGTTCCGTGGAACAGAATAGAGAGCCCAGATGTGGACCCTCAACTCTATGGTCAACAAATCTTCAACAAAGCAGGAAAAAATATTCAATTGAAAAAAGACAGTCTTTTCAATAAGCGGTGCTGGGAAAATTGGACACCAATACACAGAAGAATGAAACTCGACTATTCTCTTACACCATACACAAAGATAAGCTCTAAATGGATGAAAGACCTCAATGTGAGGGAGGAATCTATCAAAATCCTAGAGGAGAACATAGGCAGTAACCTCTTCAACATCAGTCACACCAAATTCTTTCCAGACACATCTCCAAAGACAAGGGAAACAAAAGCGAAAATGAACTTTTGGGACTTCATCAAGATAAAAAGCTTCTGGAGGCGCCTGGGTGGCTCAGCGGGTTGGAGCCTCTGCCTTCAGCTCAGGTCATGATCTCAGGCCCTGGGATCGAGCCCCGCATCGGGCTCTCTGCTCGGCAGGGAGCCTGCCTCCTCCTCTCTCTCTGCCTGCCTCTCCGCCTACTTGTGATCTCCCTCTGTCAAATAAATAAATAAAATCTTTAAAAAAAAAAAAAAGATAAAAAGCTTCTGCACAGCAAAGAAAACAGTCAACAAAACAAAAAGGCAACCCACGGAATGGGAGAAGATATTTGCAAATGACATTACAGGTGAAGGGCTGCTGTCCAAGATCTATAAAGAACTTCTCTAACTCAACACCCAAAAAACAAACAATCAAAAATGGGCAGAAGATACGAACAGACACTTCTCCAAAGAAGACATACAAGTGGCCAAAAAACACATGAAAAAATACTCAACATTACTCCACATCAGGGAAATACAAATCAAAACCACAATGAGATATCACCTCATACCTGTCAGAGTGGCTAAAAGTAACAAGTCAGGAAATGACAGATGTTGGTGAAGATGCGGAGAAAGGGGAACCCTCCTACACTGTTGGTGGGAATGCAGACTGGTGAGGACACTCTGGAAAACAATATGGAGGTTCCTCAAAGAGTTAAAAACAGAAATAGCCTATGACTCATCAGTTGCACTATGAGGTGTTTATCCAAAGGATACTAGGATACTGATTCAAAGGAGCACGTGCACCCCAATGTTTATAGCAGTAGTATCAACAATAGTGAAATTATGGAAAGAGAACCCAAATGTCCATCAACTGATGAATAGATAAAGAGTATGTGGCATATTTACACACACACACACACACACACACTCACATATATATACATATACATATATAATATGGAATATTAGTCAATTATCAAAAGGAATGAAATCTTGGCATTTGCAGCAATGTGGATGGAACTAGAGTGTATTATACTAAGCAAAATAAGCCAGTTAGAGAAAGACAAATACCGTATGATTTCACTCATATGTGGAATTTAAAAAACAAAATAGATGAACATAGGAGAAAGGAAGAGAAACATAAGATAAAAACAGAGGGAGGGGCACCTGGGTGGCTCAGTGGGTTAAAGCCTCTGCCTTCAGCTCAGGTCATGATTTCAGGGTCATGGGATCGAGCCCCGCATTGGGCTCTCGTCTCAGCACGGAGCCTGTTTCCCCCCTCTCTGTCTGCCTCTCTGCCTATTAGTGATCCTCTCTCTCTCTCTTTCTCTCTCAAATCAATAAATAAAATCTTAAAAAAAAAAAAAACAGAGGGAAGCAAACCATAAGAGACTTAACTACAGACAATGTTGCTGGAGAGGAGTTCGGTGGGGGGGTGGGCTAAACAGGTGATGCACATTAAGGAGGGCGCTTGTTGTGATGAGCACTGGGTGTTATATGTAAGTGATGAATCGCTAAATTCTACTTCTGTAACCCATACACCCCTATGTGTTAACTAACTTGAATTCAAATAAAATCTTGGAAGAAAAAAAAGAGATTCATTATGACTTTAAAGGTCAAAATACAAGTTTTGAATTTGTGGTGCCTCTGAGAATTCCCCATGTCTGATCTTGAAAGTTTATTCTTTTTTCTCCAGGTACATGGTGTCTTAACTTTCCCTGATTAATTACTGACAATACTAAACTGTTCAGTACACCATGTAGATGGCATTAAGCAATCAGGGAGTCTTAAAGTGACTTGTAGCCTCTGAACCAAATCTTAGCCAGATCCTTCAGTCCCCTGTGCCACAGCACACCCACAAGGGAAACCTCCAGGTCTTGCTTAAACACCTCCAGAGACAAAATAAAATTGAGAGTGAAAGCAAATTATTTCTTCATGAGTACTGGTTATATTTTTCCAGTACTCATGTGTCCTGCCTCAGTGTCCTTACTGCAGTGACCCAAGCCAATAAGACAGTGCTGACACTCTGTTATCTACTTGGTCAAACATAAAATAAATAGAATAAATAAAAAGATTAATAAATGCATCCAGACACAAAATGTAGACATTTTAGCCCTGCAAGATATGTTCTAAATACAGTTTATACCGGTCTTTCCCAAAGTGTGTGTTCCATGGGAATCTGCAAGATGCTAATAGCTGTGATACAAGCAAATGGTTTAATAGTCAAAGAAATTTAAGAAGTCCTATTCTAAAGAGTTTAAAGATTTTTTATTGCAGAATTCTCAAAGTTATTAGTAAAATATTACACCTATGCCTCTCAGAGACGGAGTCTAATACAGAGTATTCTAAGAAACTTTTTTTTTTTTTAGTGAAACACGCATTAAGAAAGATTTATTTGGTGTACTTTGTAGTAGATGAGTTTTAAATAATAGACATTTGTGAAACCAGGTTTAACATCTTAGATATAAATGCATTTAAAGAAATGGGTTTTGGCAAGAAAAAGGCTCAGTTCTGCCTTCTAGTAGCAGGCAGCGTGGATGATAGTAGCATCAAATTTCAGATATAACAATTTTATGAGAATATGATTAAAATACATTGTAATCTGTATTATATTGAATTCATTTAGCAAATTTCAGTTTCTTGTTGCTGTTAGTGCTAGTGGGGAGGAAGTTTTCAATTTCTCCTTTCTCAGACTTAGTAACTGTTGCCAGAAACTAGAAAAGAAAGGCATATTTGGAATTTCGCATAGTATTTCCATAAGAGCCTTAGATGTCAGTCTAATTTGATGGAGAGATAATGGAGATTTGAAATCTTTTCATGAACCACACTAACGTTTAAGTATCCGGGCAATGATTGGTTCCATCAACATCCTGAGCCAGTTATGCTCAGATTTAAGATAATTAAATTGCTAATGCTTTGGGGATGCTTTGATTCAGTTTAGAGAGACCATAGCAAAAATTCCAGCGTAGATAATGGCATTCAGTCTGCCTTTATCTTTCCCTTCACTTTTAAGGGGAATTTTTCCCTTGAAGACTGTATCCGATGTTGTAAGAGTAAGAGAGTAAGTAAGAGTTGTAAGAGAGTAAGCTGATCTGAAGGCTTACTCTCTTCTGATCCTGTAGTATGGGTTTCCCTAGTGTATACAAGCAATAATACATTATGATGAAAGATTTTTGTGACTATGTTTTGTCTAATTTAGACAACTGTTTAATTATCTAATGCAAAGAGTACAACTAAGGATGAGAAGGAACAATATAATAAAATTAAGTGCTCTGTGCATATGCACCATTATATATATATTTTAAATGTTTCACCTTTTAAAATCTTGATTGCTGATTAATACATTTTCTTAATGTATCCAGTTAACATGTTTCTTAGTCCTGATTTATGTTTCTCTTTTATTATAGGTGGCAAAACCAATCAGTTGAATCTCCAGAACACCGCAACTAAGGCAATTATTCAAGGTCTTATGCCAGACCAGAATTACACAGTTCAAATCATTGCATACAATAAAGACAAAGAGAGCAAGCCAGCCCAAGGCCAATTCAGAAGTACGTATTCACAGTTCTTAAAGTGCTACCATGGGACTCTGTTCTAGCTCTGAGTTTGAGTCTGGGGTAAATATTATGATAGGTTAAAATTGGATTGTTTAGATGAAGAGATCTTGAAAGATAGTGAAATCTTCCATGAGTTCCTTCTATTACTACTACCCCTCTGCCCCTCCCTTAACCTGTTTTGTTGCATGGCAACTTAAATCCTCTAAATTTTACTTTTCACATGATCTCCCTCTACTGTCCTCTGAACCTTACCCAGACATCTCGTCTACTCGGTACCAAATAGGTGCTCAGTGAACACTTACCGAATGACTCTGTGAATGATGCCTACACCTGCTCTATAATATTCCTAGCAAATG